>ML663487.1:2372260-2485329 GCA_007570785.1 Antilocapra americana | reverse complement strand
TGTTTAGTTCTTTGGCCCACTTTTTGATTGGGTCGTTTATTTTTCTGGAATTGAGTTGCAGGAGTTGCTTGTATATTCTGAGATTAATTGTTCATTGCTTCATTTGCTATTATTTTCCCCCATTCTGAAGGCTGCCTTTTCACCTTGCTTTTAGTTTCCTTTGTTGTGCAGAAGCTTTTAATTTTAATTAGGTCCCATTTGTTTATTTTTGCTTTTATTTCCAATATTCCAGGAGGTGGGTCATAGAGGATCTTGCTGTGATTTATGTCAGAGAGTGTTTTGCCTATGTTATCCTCTAGGAGTTTTATAGTTTCTGGTCTTACATTTAGATCTTTAATCCATTTTGAGTTTATTTTTTGTGTATGGTGTTAGAAAGTGTTCTAGTTTCATTCTGTAACAAGTGGTTGACCAGTTTTCCCAGCACCACTTGGTAAAGAGATTGTCTTTTCTCCATTGTGTATCCTTGCCTCTGTTGTCAAAGATAAGTTGTCCATAGGTGCATGGATTTATCTCTGGGCTTTCTATTTTGTTCCATTGATCTATATTTCTGTCTTTGTGCCAGCACCATACTGTCTTGATGACTGTGGCTTTGTAGTAGAGCTTAAAGTCAGGCAGGTTGATTCCTCCACTTGCATTCTTCTTTCTCAAGATTGCTTTGGATATTCGAGGTTTTTTGTATTTCCATACAAATTGTGAAATTATTTGTTCTAGTTCTCTGAAAAAGACCTCTGGTAGCTTGATAGGAATTGCACTGAATCTATAGATTGCTCTGGGGTAGTATACTCATTTTCACTATATTGATTCTTCTAATCCATGAACATGGTGTATTTCTCCATCTATTTGTGTCCTCTTTGATTTCTTTCATCAGTGTTTTATAGATTTCTATATATAGTTCCTTTGTTTCTTAGGTAGGTATACTCCTAAGTACTTTGTTCTTTTTGTTTCGATGGTGAATGGAATTGTTTCCTTAATTTCTCTTTCTGTTTTCTCATTGTTAGTGTACAGGAATGCCAGAGATTTCTGTGTGTTGATTTTGTATCCTGAAACTTTACTATATTCACTCATTAGCTCTAGTAATTTTCTGGTAGAGTCTTTAGGGTTTTCTATGAAGAGGATCATGTCATCTGCAAACAATGAGTTTTACTTCTTCTTTTCCAATATGGATTCCTTTTATTTCTTTTTCTAGTCTGATTGCTATGGCCAAGACTTCCAAACCTATGTTGAATAGTAGAGGTGAGAGTGGGCACCCTTGTCTTATTCCTCAGTTTAGGGGAAATGCTTTCAGTTTTTCACCATTGAGGATAATGTTTGCTATGGGTTTGTCATATATAGCTTTTACTATGTTGAGGTATGTTCCTTCTATTCCTGCTTTTTGTAGGGTTGTTATCATAAATGGATGTTGAATTTTGTCAAAGGCTTTCTCTGCATCTATTGAGATAATCATGTGATTTTTATTTTTCAATTTGTTAATGTGGTGTATTACATTGATTGATTTGCGAGTATTGAAGAATCCTTGCTTCCCTGGGATAAGGCCTACTTGGTCATGATGTATGATCTTTTAAATGTGTTGTTGGATTCTATTTGCTAGAATTTTGTTAAGGATTTTTGCATCTATATTCATCAGTGATATTGGCCTGTAGTTTTCTTTTTTTGTGACATCTTTGTTGGGTTTTTGTATTAGGGTGATGGTGGCCTCATAGAATGAGTTTGGAAGTTTATCTTCCTCTGCAATTTTCTGGAAGAGTTTGAGAAAGATAGGTGTTACCTCTTCTCTAAATTTTTGGTAGAATTCAGCTGTGAAGCCATCTGGTCCTGGGCTTTTGTTTGTTGGAATATTTCTGATTACGGTTTCAATTTCCGTGCTTGTGATCGGTCTGTTAAGATTATCTATATCTTCTTGATTTAGTTTTGGAAAGTTGTACTTTTTAAAGAATTTGTCCATTTCTTCCAAGTTGTCCAGTTTATTTGCATATAGTTGCTGAAAATAGTCTCTTATGATCCTTTGTATTTCTGTGTTTTCTATTGTGATTTCTCCTTTTTCATTTCTAATTTTGTTGATTTGGTTTTCTCCCTTTGTTTCTTAATGAGTCTGGCTAATGGTTTGTCAATTTATTTATCTTCTCAAAGAACCAGCTTTTGGCTTTGTTGATTTTTGCTATGGCCTCTTTTGTTTCTTTTGCATTTATTTCTGCCCTGATCTTTAAGATTTCTTTCCTTCTACTGACCTGGGCTTCTGCATTTCTTCCTTTTCTAGTTGCTTTAGGTGTAAAGTTAGGTTATTTATTTGACTTTTTTCTTGTTTGCTGAGGTAAGTCTGTATTCCTATGAACCTTCCCCTTAGCACTGCTTTTACAGTGTCCCATAGGTTTTGGGTTGTTGTGTTTTCATTTTCATTCATTTCTGTGCATATTTTGATTTCTGTTTTGATTTCTTCTATGATTTGCTGGTTATTCAGCAGCGTGTTGTTGAGCCTCCATATGTTGGAATTTTTAAATGCTTTTCTCCTGTAATTGACATCTAATCTAACTGCATTGTGGTCAGAAAAGATGCTTGGCATGATTTCAATTTTTTTGAATTTACCAAGGCTAGATTTATGGCCCAGGATGTGATTTATTGTGGAGAAGGTCCCGTGTGCGCTTGAGGAAAAGGTGAAATTCATTGTTTTGGGATGAAATGTCCTATAGATATCAATTAGGTCTAACTGGTCTATTGTATCATTTAAAGTTTGTGTTTCCTTGTTAATTTTCTGTTTAGTTGATCTATCCATCGGTGTGAGTAGGGTATTAAAGTCTCCCACTCTTACTGTGTTATTGTTAATTTCCCCTTTCATACTTGTTAGCATCTGCCTTACATATTGTGGTGCTCCTATGTTGGGTGCATATATATTTAAAATTGTTATATCTTCTTCTTGGATTGATCCTTTGATCATTATCTAATGTCCATCTTTATCTCTTTTCACAGCCTTTATTTTAAAGTCTAATTTATCTGATATGAGTATTGCTACTCCTGCTTTCTTTTGGCCTCTATTTGCATGTAATATCTTTTTCCATCCCTTAGCTATTTTCAGTCTATATGTGTCCCTAGGTTTGAAATGGGTCTGTTGTAGACAACATATGTAGGGGTCTTGTTTTTGTATCTAATCAGCCAATCTTGTCTTTTGGTTGGGGAATTCAGCACGTTTACATTTAAGGTAATTATTGATAAGTATGATCCCATTGCCATATACTTTATTGTTTTGGGTTCAAGATTATACGTCCTATCCATGTTTCCTGTTTAGGGAAGATCCTTTAGCATTTGTTGGAGCACTGGTTTGGTGTTGCTGAATTCTGTCACAGTTTGCTTGTCTGTAAAGCTTTTGATTTCTCCTTCAAATATGAATGAGATCCTTGCTGAGTACAGTAATCGGGGTTGTAGATTATTTTCTTTCATGACTTAAAGTATGTCCTGCCATTCCCTTCTGGCCTGAAGCGTTTCTATTGAGAGATCAGCCGTTATCCTTATGGGATCCCCCTTGTGTGTTATTTGTTGTTTTTCCCTTGCTGCTTTTAATATTTGCTCTTTGTGCTTGATCTTTGTTAATTTGATTAATATGTGTCTTGGGGTGTTTCACCTTGGGTTCATCCTGTTTGGGACTCTCTGGGTTTCTTGGACTTGGGTGATTATTTCCTTTCCAATTTTAGGGAAGTTTTCAACTATTATCTCTTCAAGTATTTTCTGATGGTCTTTCTTTTTATCATATTCTTCTGGGACTCCTATGATTCAAATGTTGGTGCGTTTAACATTGTCCCAGAGGTCTCTAAGATTTTCTTCATTTCTTTTAATTCTTTTTTTCATTTTTCCTGTTTCATTCATTTCTACCAATCTGTCTTCTACCTCACTTATCCTGTCTTCTATCTCTGTTATTCTACTGTTAGTTCCCTCCAGGGTGTTTTTGATCTCATTTATTACATTATTCATTGTATTTTGACTCTTTTTCATTTCTTCTAAGTCCTTGTTAAACTTTTCTTACATCTTCTCAATCCTTGTCTCCAGGTTATTTAACTGTAACTCCAATTTGTTTTCAAGATTTTGGATCATTTTCACTATCATTATTCAGAATTCTTTATCAGGTATATTTCCTATCTCCTCCTCTTTTGTTTGGTTTGGAGGGTGCCGGGAGCCGTCAGGATACCCCCCTTGCTGGGATGACAAGGTCACGAGACTAAGAAAGTAATTGCAAATCTGACTTTCTTATCGGGGCATCCTGGGCAAGCCCCACCCTGGTATTTTTCTTGGAAGTTCTGTCCATGCTCGGAACATTGGCTCATCTCAGTAGGTCAGTCACAGTTGGAAAGAATTCGTCCTGAGATAATCCCCCCAGACCTTATCGACCACAGGATCTGGGAAGGTGGATCACCTTCCCCGGGGGCTAAGGAGGAATGAAAGGGACATTTAAATAGGTTACTACTCCTCCTACTAATTACTGGGGAGTTTACCAAGAGTTCTCTGGGGGTCATGGCAAGGCCACCACCAGAAAGGCTCGTACTTGGGTCACCTTTCCACCTTCCACTCCCCCCACCACTCCACGGAGGAGGTTCTCTTCCTTGAAGAAATCAGGCTCGATTGAGACTTAGGAATGCTCAACTGTGGCCAGCATAGTTGGAGATATTGATTGCCTTAGGATATGTAGACATAGGAATTCATTTTAGTAGTTGTAAGGTTAATAGGACTTCATTGTTAAAGCAGTGCTGCTAAATTGTCTCTTTGTCCTCTTTTCTCTTTCCTTGTAAGAACCAAAATAATTTAATAGAATAAAAGTTTCAAGCTTAAGCCCTTCTTTCTAGCTTCTACATAGTTGCACCTAGTAAGAGAAATGTAACCTTTCTACTTAGATTGATGTACTTATCTGAAGTATGCTGGAGACATTCAAATGGTAAACATACTATTGTTAAGTCTAATTATGCAGAAATCCGACCTTTTGCAAGGAAAATGAGCTTAAGGTTAAAGTTGATGATAGGCAGAAAACAGGATTGTATAGAATTAGATGTGATGTAATGGGTGTGTTTCTTGGGTATAAAAACTGTAAACCAACAACAATAAACGAGAGACTGCTCCATCACCACACATCGACTCAGCTCAGTTCTTCCACCGACGCCACTCATCCCTCAAGACTCCCAGACCCGCCGAGGCTGGACCCCGGCAGGAGGGCATTTATCCTGTCCCTTCACCTGCTGGGTATTTCTCTGCCTTTTCATCTTGTTTATATTGCTGTGTTACCTCTTTATTGTGGAGGTTCCTCACTGTGAGTGGGGTTGGACGGGTGGTTTGTCAAAGTCTCCTGGTTGGGAAAGATTGTGTCGGTGTTCTGGTGGGTGCATCTGGATTTCTTCTCTCTGGTGAGCATTGAAGTGTCCAGTAAAGAGTTTTGAGATGTCAGTGGGCTTGTTGTGACTTTGGGCAGCCTGTTTATTGAAGCTCCAGGCTATGTTCCTGTGTTGCTGGAGAATGTGCCTGGTATATCTTACTCTGGAACTTGTTGGCCCTTAGGTGGTGCTTGGTTTCCCTGTAGGTATGGAGGCATTTGATGAGCTCCTATTGATTAATTAACTCCTGGATTCAGGAGTTCTCTCGTATTCTCAGGATTTGGGCTTAGGCCTCCTCTCTCTGGTTTTCAGCCTTTTTCTTACAGTAGCCTCAGGACTCCTCCATCTATACAGTACTGATGGTAGAATGTCTAAGTTAATGATGAAAAGTTTCTTTACAGTGAGAAACACCCAGAGAGGTACACAGAGTTACATGGATAAGAGAAGAGGGAGAAGAGAGACAGAGTGACCGGAAGGAGAAGAGAGGAATCAAATGGTGAGAGAATGAGCTAGCCATGGATCACTTGCCTACATGGTCTCCTCAGTCTGGATCCCTCAGAGATGTTCACAGAGTTATACCAAAAAGAGAAGTGGGAGGAAGGAGACAGAAGTGGCCAGGGGGAGAAAAGAGGAAATCAGATGGAGAGAGACAGATCCAGCCAGCAATCAGTTATCGAAGTGTTCTTCACAACTCGTAACACTCAAAGAGATTCACAGATTTGGCTAGAGAAGAAAAGGGGGAGGCAGTTGATAGAGGTGACCTGGTGGAAAAAAAGGAGAGTCAAAAATGGGGAGAGAGCACTAGAGCCAGTGATCTCACTCCCAAGTAAAAATGGGTACTGAAGATTGGGTTCTTAAAGATACAAAGTTGATAACAAATACTAAAAAGCAAAGATTAAAAATCTAGAGTGAAGGTTAGATTCTCAAAAGTACAATTACAAAAAAATAAGAAAAAAGAAAAGAAAAATTTAAAAAGGAAAAAAGAGGAGAGAAAAAAGCAAACAATAACAGCAACAAAAAATAGAGTCACTGAAATTCTTACATATATATATGAAGCTTACTTAAAAATAGGGTCTTTTTTTTGCTAGGTAATAGATGGTTGTAAAAATGAAAATTGAACGAGTTATAGGGGACTTAAAAATAAAAAAACTAAAATATAAAAATTTTAAAAATAGTAATAAAAAAGTTTTAAAAATTTAAAAGATGATCATAGTAAAAATATATCTGGGGCTTTCTCTGGAGTTGTTGTATACATGAGGAGTCAGTTCATTTTCAGATAGTTCCTTGGTCCAGCTTGTACTTCTCAAGGTCTATAGGTTTCTTCCTACGTAGTCGGTGCTAACTGCAGTGATTTAATCTGTTACTCCAGTCAGTTCCAAAGTGGTTCCCTCTGATTATTTTAGCGTCTTCTGTTTGCTGGTCTCTTAGTGTCTATTTCCACCCTGACACACAGGGGGCGGTGGTGGTCGCGTTTTAGGCTCACTTGTTCAGTCATGCTGTGGCGAGGAAGGAACACTGCAAACAGATATCAGTGGCGTGTGCTCACAGTGATTCAGCCACTCTGGGGTTTGTCTGCATTCCCGGCATGTGCGCTTTCCCCGCCCACATTGCTCCACCGGAAGCAGCCTAAGGCGGCTTCTGGGGCTGCCTGCACTTCACAGGTCCAAGCCGCGTAGCGCTATTGGGGGCTTCAACTTCTCCCCTCCCCTGTCCGCTCGGTTTTCTCGGTGTGCAACTGGGCGCGCCTTCTCAGGGGTGTGGAGAGCTGATCTCTGGCAGCATCCAATCAGAATCCCAAGAAGTGTTGGTTAGCAACTAATTCTGCCTGCAGCTTGGTAGCGGATGCCTCGCTGGGGCCACGCCTTCCCATCTCCATTTGGGGCCGAGCAGGTACGCAGTCTGCAGCCGACCAGCTCCAGCGCAGCCCTTTGTTCTGTGTGCAGGTTTGGCTGTGGGTCTTCGCGGGAAAGCTATTTCAGGGTCTAGGTTGCCATCTCAGGCTAGTTCCCTCGGGCTGCCCTCAGGCATTCAGTCCCAGTTCTCACTCAAAGCAGCGCAGCCTGCCCCTCCCTGAGCAGCCCGCACTTGCTAGTGGGGGGTGGGGCACCTGGGCCGCTGATCTGCTGGGAGTTGCAGTTAGGTATGTAATCTGTGGGGTTTAATCATTTATCTATTTTTGCTACCGGTTATTTTGCCCTCTGAGTCTCACCACAGATCTGCTGGGGAGAATGTTTCCTTGTGTTTGGAAACCTCTCTCTTTTTTAAGACTCCCTTCCCGGGACGGATCTCCATCCCTACCTCTTTCCCCTCTCTTTTTACTTTTTATATTTTGTCCTACCTTCTTTCGAAAGCAGTGGGCTGCCTTTCTGGGTGCCTAATGTACTCTGCCAACATTCAGAAGTTGTTTTGTGGAGTTTGCTCAGCTTTTAAATGTTCTTTTGGTGTACTTGTTAGGGAGAAAGTGGTCTCCCTGGCCTATTCTTCCGCCATCTTAGCTCGAATCCTCATTTTTATCTTCCATATTTTTCAGAAGTCATAAAATTATGCTAGAGTCTCTGGTTAAAGTGATTGCAAATTTGGACCCTAAGGGTGAACTCCTGAAGTTAATTTTATATCAGGTCTGTGTTAGCCACATTATCCTATAATCTATCCTTTTTACAGAAACTCTTCCAGTTGAGGGAAGACTCTATAAGTTGTATACTTCCAAAAATGCCCCTGTAGATTTGCAAGAACGGTATAATATTGATGTGACATGCTTCCCAGATGGCGCTAGTGGAAAATAATTTGCCTGCCAATGCAGGAGACAGAAGAGACGTGAGTTCGATCTCTGGGTCTGGAAGATCCCCTGAAGTAGGAAATGGCAACCTGTTCTAGTATTCTTGCTTGGAAAATTCTATGGGCGGAGGAGCCTGTTGGGCTCCAGTCCATGGATTTGCAATGGGGAAAATGGAAACAGTTACAGGCTTTATTTTATCAGGCTCCAAAGTCACTGTGGTTGGTGACTGCAGCCACGAAATTAAAAGATATTGCTTCTTGGAAGAAAAGATATGAGAAACCTAGATAGTATATTAAAAAGCAGAGACATCACTTGCCCACAAAAGTCCATATAGTGAAAGCTATGGCTTTTCCAGTAGTCATGTATGGATGTGAGAGCTGGACCATAAAGAAAGCTGAGTGCCAAAGAACGGATGCTTTCAAATGGTGCTGGAGAAGACTCTTGAGAGTCCCTTAGATTGAAAGAAGATCAAACCAGTCAATCCTAAAGTAAATCAACATGCATATTCCTTGTAAGGACTGATGCTGAAACTGAAGCTCCAATACTTTGGCCACCTGATGCAAAGAGCTGACTCATTTGAAAGAAAAAAAAAAACCTGAACCTGGGAAAGATTGAAGACAAGAAGAGAAGGGGGTGACAGAGGATGAGATTGGCATGAGTTTGAGAAGACTCTAGGAGATTGTAAAAGACAGGGAAGCCTGGTATGCTGCAGTCCATGGGGTCACAAGGAGCTGGACATGACTGAGCGACTGAACAACAACAAAAATGTAATTTTAAAGCTTTGTAGAAAGTTTTCATGCTAATAATAAAAGCCTTCTTTTTTTAACCAGCAACTTTGTATTATGTTCTATTAGGTGGCTATATTTAAAATGTTAGTCATTGAATATCATGGACTTTGAACTTGCTTCTGCTCTTAAAAATGTATCATCACTTAAATGGACAGCCAAAAATTCCCTTCACTTCAAAAACTTCAATTGTGTTTCTTAAAAATTGAGATTTGTATAACAGGCTGCCTTATGTGGACAAGAACTATAGTAATAGTTCTAGTAATATAAGTATAGTATAATCTAAGTACAGTATAGTAATAATGTGTTCAACTTTTATACAATTATGCTGATATTTTATTTTCACAAGCACTTTACAAGAAAATACAAGTATGGTTTCCTATATAAATGTTGTTCTTGGACTTGATGCCAAGCTCAGATTTTAGTTTTGCAAGGAAAAACAGGCTTTTAGGTTAAACAACAATTTGTCACCAAAACTTTAATCCCAAGTATTCTCACAAAACAAAGTTCGGCTCTATAGTATACTCTTAAATTGGCAGGACATTGGCATCTTGAGCAGTCTCAAATTTCCAAATAAACAATGATACAAAGAGTTATGTATTCACAAAGCAATCACAGAAGGGACTTATGACCTAAAGCAAAGGTGATCTAGCTTTCTTGAGACTTCTTAGATTTTACACTAGCTGGACAGCATTTTGTCTGTGTGTGAAGATTAGTGGAATCTGCAATACTCTAATCTAATTTAAGCATGAAGCTTTCATTTTTACCTGTTGGCTTGTGTTCATAGAAGCTTTCAAAGATTGCTTATATAACTACAGCTGCATACCATATCCTAGCTATGGAAAAATTCTTCTTACTTTTACCAGTTTTGCTTCCAAAATATTAAACATCACACTTTAGCTGGGCAGGAGTTAGAGGTTTATCAATAGTATATGCAAGGATAAAATTCAAAAGCACATACAATTTTGCTTAAGGAAATATTGTAAAGTAACAGTTCTTGATATTTCATGACTCATATGATCCATTTCAAACCATAGAGAATTACATCTTTATGTGTCACTCTTCCAACAGAAAAATGTGAAGAGCTAAAACATTGTTAAAATGCAACAAGTTTATGAAGTCTCAAACAAAACTTGAATTTTCTGTACATACTCCTGTCAAAATAAGTTATCTCTTGTATACCACTCCTCTTGAAAATTGGTCTATTATTTCCTTTCATTTGACCTATATTGCCTACAAGACCTAAAGAAAGATTGGGACAGCTTGTGATTCTCTGCCAGTGATGTCTCTCTTCTTTCTCTTGAAAGGGACCTGCTCCAGCTACGGAAGAAGTTTCTACGTTTGGAGAACTGTGGCGAGGTAGAGGACTCCTCCTCTAATAATCATCTTGAGGGCAACAACCTGAAAAAGAAGGTGGGTCACAATTTCAACTTCTATCTTCACCATTCAACAGTTCCATTCTTACTTTGCAGTCACATAGCATTCTCTCATCTAACGCTCTGTCAGCACTGGCTGCATCTCCAGGATCTTTAAATTGAACAAAAGAAAAGTCGGGAGGGTTTCTAGCAACTCAGATATTTCGGAGTGCTCCTTAATAGCCAAAAGCTTGCTCCAATTCAGTCCTGTTGCCATTGTTTCCAAGATGGCCTACATTAATTTTATAGTCCAAATGGACAGGGAGCACACTGCATGATTCCAAGTTTTAAAGTATGTTGGGGTTTTGTGGCCCAGGATATCCTCTATCTTAGTTTATGTTCTATGTCCTCTTGAAAATAGTATCCACATGCTGTTTGGGGTGTGTAGTGTTCTATAAATGTTAATTAAATTTTTGAGTATGTAGCTTTGCATATTTTCAGTGTTTGCTCTAGGCATATATTGTATGTACATAGCTTATTAAGTATATTATTGTCATAATTTACCACTTCAAGTGAAGTATAAAAACTTATTGTGAGTTCCAATTTAAGGTGTAAATATAGGAAACCACATCTTTCCATAGACATATCAAATCTACAGCTATACAAGGAACTATTTTCTCTCAGAAAAACAACAACAACAACAACTAGCTGAGCTAGTTATTGGACAATCAAGAAAAAGACTCACATCAAAGTCGGTAGGTGATGCTGAGACAACATCTCATCCTAAATGTCATCCAGAGCACCATGACCCACAATCAGAAAGGAACTCACAACCCTGAACTTCATGATGAGTGAGGGCTATAACACCTCAGCTTTAAAACTTGCACCTGGAATATGAGCCACCAAATCACCTCACTTTGAAAGCCAAAGGACCTTATGTCCATAATACTCACAATGGCTACACCAAACTGATAAACAGTCCTTAAAGGACTCACATGCAGAATCACTCAACCCAGGGCTCAGCACAGAGGCAACTCACTGAAAAGAACCAGACTTTCTGGCTGAGTGTCAGGCATCTAATTTAACACACGTCTAGCAGCCTACCAAAATGCCTTCAATAAATAGAGGTTGGCAGGCCCCATCTATATATTCCCTTTCTGCTTCCTTCCATCATATTGGTATTTCTGGTAAAGATGGTTGTATACTCATCTGGTACACCAATCTTTGCATTTATTGCCAAAGATACACCCATAGACTGCCTTGCTCTGTGACCAGAGTGGTTTATGCTCACAAGTCCCATAGGACTGTAACAAATGGAGGAAGTCTCCCTTGCTGGCTACCAAGCCAAGATCATGGCAGAGAGTCAACAGACTGAAGTGCTTAGTCTTTTTGTGAAAGAGGCTTATTAGCTCATCATCATAACCGTGCCTGGGAGATAGGCATCTAATTAAACTTTTCTAAGGGTTGACTATGAAAATGAAAGGTGAAAGTGTTAGTTGCTCAGTCCTGTCTGACTCTTTGCTATCTGTCTGTGGGATTCTCCAGGCAAGAATACTGGAGCGGGTTGCCATTCCCTTCTCCAGATCTTTCTGACCTATGGATCAAACCCTAGTATCCTGCTTTGCAGGCAGATTCTTTACCATCTGAGCTACCAGGGAAGCTTGAGGGTTGACTATAATCTTCTCAATATACCTTGGAGGGAAGGTGCTACATTCTTAGTTTCCCTTAGACCTACTCCAGAGCACAAGTATCTCCCAGAGGGGAGTTTGTACATGTACTTGGTACCCTAGTACCAGGTACACACATCTGGTCCTCTGATTTTTTTGAGGCTATTCCCAAGGGGATACCTTTTGATCAGCAAGTTTTGGTGTCCATCAGGGCTTGCATTCATGAGTCTCATGGGACTGTAACAAACAGAGACAGTTTGTGGTCAGCTATTATCCCCAAAACACAGCATAGAGAAAGCAGAGTAAAAAGCAACCCCAGTCTTTATGTGAAAGAGGCATCCATATTGGCACATATCTTGTGGCTTACTGAGAAGCTCTCTGTGGATAGAGGCCAGTGAGAACCATTATTACATTCACCTCTGATTTGCTCCAGGTTGCAAATATCTGTGAATTAAGTCTAAAGCCTTATCTTCATAGCTATGGCTAGAAGGGCAGGGTTTTAAACACTTGTCTAGAGGCTAAAAATGAAAACACAAAGAAGTATGTTCTAAATGAAAGAATAACATAAAACCCCAGAGAAAAGTTAATGAATAAAGGTAAATAGTTTACTTGATGAAGAGTTCAAAGTAATGGACATAAAGATACTCACTGTGCTCTGGTGAGGAATGGAAGAACAAAGTGAAAATTTCAACACCAGCCATAGAAAATATAAGAAATTACCAAATAGAAATTATAGAGAGAAAGATTACATAACTAAAATACACTAGAGGAATTCAAATGCAGTATAGATGAACTAGAAGAATGAATGAACTTGAGACAAGTGAAGTTCAGCTCATTCATTCAGAGAACAAAGGAATGAATTAAAAACACATAGCATAAGGGACTTATGGGAAAACATCAATTATACCAGCTTTCAAAGTATAGGGATCCCAGAAATAGAAGGCAGAGAGAAAAGAAATATATTTGAGAGGAAAATGGTTAAAAACTTTCCTAACCTGGGGATGGAAAGAGACATTAGGATACTGGAGCACCAGAGAGTTAGAAACAAAATGTACCCAAAGAGACCCACATTAAGACACATTATCTTAATACTTACAATTATAATGCAAAAAGTTGAAAACAAGAAGACCCTATTAAAATCAGCAAGAGAAAGGAACTTTTTACATACAAGGAGACCCCATAAGAAGATCATCAGATTTCTTCAAGATAAACTTTGTGAGCCAGAAGTGAGTGGTATGAAATATTCAAAGTCTGGGGGAAAAAAAAACAAACTTCTAAGCAAGAATACTCTATCTAGCACATTAAAACTTCAGAATTGAAGGGCAGATAAAGAGCTTTCCAGAGAAGCAAATGCTAATAGAGTTTATCATCACTAGTCTAGAATTACAAGAATTGTTAAAATAAATGTTTAGGAATCTCCGCACTGTTCTCCACAGTGACTGTATCAGTTTACATTCCCACTAACAGTGCAAGAGGGTTCCCTATTCCCCACACTCTCTCCAGCATTTATTGTTTGTAGACTTTTGATGATGGCCATTCTGACTGATGTGAAGTGATACTTCGTTGTAGTTTTGCTTTGCATTTCTCTAGTAATGAACAATGTTGAGCATCTTTTCATGTGTTGCTTACCATCTGTATGCTTTCTTTAGAGAAATGTCTTTTTAGGCCTTTTGACCACTTTTTGATTGGGTTGTTTGTATTTCTGGTATTGAGCTACATGAACTGCTTGTAAACTTTGGAGATTAATCTTTTGTCACTTGTTTCACTTGCTATTATTTTCTCCCATTCTGAGAGTTGTCTTTTCACCTTGTTTATAGTTTCTTTTGCTGCACAAAGCTTTTATTTAATTGATCTCATTTGTTTATTTTCATTTTTATTTCCATTACTCTAGGAGGTTGGTCATAGAGGGTCTTGCTATGATTTATAGCAAAGAGTGTTCTGCCTATGTTTTCCTCTAAGAGTTTTATAGTTTCTGGTCTTACATTAGTCTTTAATCCATTTTGAGTTTATTTTTGTTATGGTGTTAGTAAGTATTCTAATTTCATTCTTTTACATGTAACCGTCGAGTTTTCCCAGCAATACTTGTTGAAGAGACTGTCTTTTTTCCATTTTATATTGTTGCCTCCTTTGTCAAAGATAAGATGTTCATAGGTGGTTGGATTTTTCTCTAGGCTAAAATTACCATATAACTCAACAGTCCCATTATTGGGCCTATATCCTGTGGAAACCATAATTGGAAATGATGTATGTACCCCAGTGTTCATTGCAATACTATTTACAATAGCTAGGAAATGGAAGCAACTTAGATGTCCATAAGCAGATGAATGGATAAAGAAGTGTGGTACATGTATACAATGGAATATTACTCAGCCATAAAAAGGAACACATTTGAGTCCATTTTAATGAGGTGGATAAACCTAGTGCCTAGCATATAGAGTGAAGTAAGCCAGAAAGAGGAAAAGAAATATTGTATACTAATGCATATATGTGGAATCTAGAAAGGTGCTAGTGATGAACATATTTGCAAGAATGTAATGGAGATGCAGATATGGGGAACAGATCTATGGACACTGTTGGGGAAGGTGAGAGTAAGATCAATTGAGAGAATAGTAATGAAACATACATATTACCATATGTAAAACAGATATCCAGAAGGAATTTGCTGTATCATGCATGGAGCTCAAACTTGGTGCTCTGTGACAACATAGAGGAGTGGATGAGGTGGGGAGGGAGAGAGATTCAAGTGAAGGGGGGCATATGCATACCTATGGTTGATTCATGTTGATGTATGGCAGAAATCAAGACAATATTGTAAGGCAATTATCTTCCAATTAAAAATTAATTAATTAATAAAAAATTGAAAGTTCTTCAAATTCTAACAAAGAAAGATAAATGTTTAAGGGTGAAATGAAAGGGCATTAATAAATAACAGAAAGTATATCAAAGTTTAAATCTTACTGGTAAAGGTAAATATACAGTATGATTCAGAATAATTTAGTGTTGTAAAGGTGGTGTGTTAAACACATATGAATTTATGATAAAGGCTAAGAGACAAACATATTAGAAACAACTCTACAATATTTTGTTAATGGATAAACAGACAAAAATATAAATTGCAACATCAAAAACAAAATGGGAAAGATAAAAATGTAGAGTTTTAAATGTGTTCAAATGGGGGGCGGGGCGGCGGGAGCGCGCCTGATGCGGCTGCGGGCGCAAAGGCAGCCGCGCTCCCGAGGCCTGCCTTCGGGCGCTTCCGCCACGCCGCCTGCGTCCTCACGAGGCGCTCTGCTCGGCGGGACCGGGCCAGGGGATGGAGCGGGCCCGCCGACACGGCGCTAGGGGCGCCCGGAGGAGACGGCAGCGCGCGCCCTGAGCCGCCGTCCTTGCCGGGGCGTCCTCGCCGCGGTGCCGAGGAGGGCTGCGCTCATGCCCGGGCCGCGCAGGCTGCGCGCGTGCGCCCCTGCCGCAGGGCCGGCCGCGCCCGGCGCTGCTCGCCGCGTTCGCGCTGCTGGCCTGCAGCCTGTGGCCGGCGCGGGCGGACAACGGGAGCCAGGAGTACTACACCGCGCTCATCAACGTGACGGTGCAGGAGCCCGGCCGCAGCGCCCCGCTCACCTTCCGCATCGACCGCGGGCGCTACGGGCTCGACTCGCCCAAGGCAGAGGTCCACGGCCAGGTCCTGGCGCCGCTGCCTATCCACGGAGTTGCTGATCATCTGGGCTGTGATCCTCAAACACGGTTCTTTGTCCCTCCTAACATCAAACAGTGGATCGCCTTGCTGCAGAGGGGAAATTGCACCTTTAAAGAGAAAATATCACGGGCTGCTATCCACAATGCAGTTGCTGTAGTCATCTACAATAATAAGTCCAAAGAGGAGCCGGTCACCATGACGCATCCAGGCACTGGAGATATTATTGCTGTCATGATTACAGAATTGAGGGGTAAAGATATTTTGAGTTATCTGGAGAAAAACATCTCTGTACAAATGACAATAGCTGTTGGAACTCGAATGCCGCCAAAGAACTTCAGCCGTGGTTCTCTAGTCTTCATGTCAATATCCTTTATTGTTTTGATGATTATTTCTTCAGCCTGGCTTATATTCTACTTCATTCAGAAGATCAGGTACACAAATACCCGGGACAGGAACCAGCGTCGTCTTGGAGATGCAGCCAAGAAAGCCATCAGCAAATTGACAACCAGAACAGTGAAAAAGGGTGATAAGGAAACAGACCCAGACTTCGATCATTGTGCAGTTTGCATAGAGAGCTATAAACAGAATGACGTTGTCCGGATTCTGCCCTGCAAGCATGTTTTCCACAAATCCTGCGTGGATCCCTGGCTTAGTGAACATTGTACCTGTCCTATGTGCAAACTTAATATTTTGAAGGCCCTGGGCATTGTGCCAAATTTACCGTGTACTGATAATGTAGCCTTTGATATGGAAAGGCTCACCAGAACCCAAGCAGTTAACCGAAGATCGGCCCTAGGTGAGCTCACCAGCGACAACTTCCTTGGCCTCGAGCCACTTCGAACTTCGGGGATCTCACCTCTTCCTCAGGATGGCGAGCTCACTCCTCGAACAGGAGAGATCAACATCGCAGTAACAAAAGAATGGTTTAAATTGCCAATTTTGGCCTCCTCGGTGCTCTCACACTCTGCTACATGATCATCAGAGCCACAGCTAGCTTGAATGCTAATGAGGTAGAATGGTTTTGAAGAAGGAAAAACACTGCTTTCTGACTGAATGCCTTGAAGGAAAAAAAGAACCTATTTTTGTGCATTATTTACCAATCATGCCACACAAGCATTTATTTTTAGTACATTTTATTTTTTCATAAAATTGCTAATGCCAAAGCTTTGTAGTAAAATAAATAAATAATAAAATTTTAAAAATAAATAAATGTGTTCAAATGTAATATTTTATCAACTTAAAATAGATTGATATAATACATTTTATGTAAATTTCATGATGACCAAAAAAGAACTAGATAAACAAAAAATGAGGGAATCTAAGCATATCAGTACAGAATATTATCAAACCACAAGAAAGTGAGCAAGAAAGAAGAAAAGAACAAAAGAATTACAAAAGAACCAAAACATATTTAACAAAAATGATAATAAATACATACCTATCCATAATTACCTTAACTGAACTAAAATCTCCAATCAAAAGACATAATGTGACTGAATGGATAAAAATACAAAACTTATCTATATGCTGCCTACAAGAGACTCACTCGAGATGTATGGACACATACACAGACTGAAATTGAAGGGATAGAAAAGGAAACTTCATGCAAATTGTAACAGAAAAGTGGGAAGCTATATTTATATCAGGCAAAGTAGACTTTAATGTAAAGGCTAGACTATAAAGAGTTTAATATAAAGACTGGAATAAGAGACAAAGAAGGTCATTATAATGATACAGGGGTCAGTCTAATAAGAGGATAACATTTGTGAATACATATGTACACAGAGGGCTCCCCTGGTGGCTCACCGGTGTGGAATTCACCTGCAATGCAGGAGTCACAGGAGATGCAGATTTGATCCCTAGATTAGGGAGATCCCCTGGAGCAGGGCATGGCTATCCACTCTAGTATTCTTGTCTGGCAAATCCCATGGACAGAAGAGCCTGAAGGGCTACAGTCCATAGAGTCACAAAGAGTTGGACACACCTGAAGTGATATAACATGCACACACACACGTACACAATCTAGAAGCACCTAAATACATAAAATATTAAAGAAAAAGACATCAACAACAATAAAATAATAGTAGGGGACTTTAATACCCTACAAACATAAATGAATAGATCATCAAGATAGAAAATGAGTGAGGAAATACTGGCCTTGTACAGCATGTTAAATCATGAAACTTTAACAGGTATATACAGAACATTTCATCTAAAATCAACAGAAAGTACTCTTCTAAAGTGCATTTGAAGTACCTTTTAGAATACATCATATGTTAGAGCTCAAATCAAATCTTTTTTACAATTTTTTAAAGTTGGTTTTTAGTTAAAGTATCATTGGTCTGTAATAGTATGTGTTTTATGTGTATGTTATATTACTACTTCTGTTTAACATATGGCATGTTCACCACCAAAACTTTAGTTTCCATTGGCTACTATACAATTTTTTTAACCCATTTCCTCCTTTATTTCAAAATCTGTTTGTTTTTGTTTGGGTTGTTCACTTATTTTGCTTTTGTCTTTGTTTGATTTTTATGTTCCACGTATCAGTGAAATCATTAGTTTTTCCCATCTGACATATTTCTCTTCAAGGTCAATCCATGTTGCTGCATATCTCAATATTTCCTTATTACCCAGTTGTATTTAATATTTCAACATTATTCAATTGTATACACTTATACCACATTGTCCATTCATCATTTATGGACGCATAGGTGCTTTTCATATCTTGGCTATTTGAAATAATGCTGCAAAAAACATCAGGGAGAAATACATCTTTTCAAATAATTGTTTATGTATTCTTTGGATAAATATCAAGAAGCATGATAGATCAATTATACAATAGCTGGATAGATGGTGTGATCATTCACCTACAGCTAGATATCCTGGAGTATGAAGTCAAGTGGGCCTTAGAAAGCATCACTATGAACAAAGCTAGTGGAGATGATGGAAATCCAGCTGAGCTATTTCAAATCCTCAAAGATGATGCTGTAAAAGTGCTGCAAACAATATGCCAACAAATTTGGAAAACTCAACAGTGGCCACAAGATTGGAAAAGGTCAGTTTTCATTCTGGTACAAAATAAGGGCAATGCGAAAAATGTTCAAACTACTGTACAAATGCACTCATTTCACATGCTAGCAAGGAAAACCTCAAAATACTTCAAGCTAGGCTTCAATAGTGTGTGAACTGAGAACTTCCAGATGTACAAGCTGGATTTTGAAAAGGCTGAGGAACCAGAGATCAAATTGCCACCATCCAGTGAATCATAGAAAATGAAAGAGAAATTCAGAAAAACATCTACTTCTGCTTTATTGACTACACTAAAGCTTGTGGCTGTGAGAATCACAACACTGTGGAAAAGAGATTGGAATACCAGACCACCTTACCTGCTTCCTGAGAAACCTGTATGCATGTCAACAATCGACAGTTAGAACCAGACATGGAACAACCAACTGGTTCCAAATTGGGAAAGAAGTACATCATGGCTATATATTATCACACTACTTATTTAATTTATATAAAGAATACATCATGCAAAATGCCAGGCTGGACATAACACAAGCTAGAATCAAGATATACAGGGAAAATATCAATAATGTCAGATATGCAGATAACAACACCCTTAGGGCAGAAAGTGAAGAGGAACTAAAGGGCCTCTAAATGAAGGCAGAAAAGGAAAGTGGAAAAGTTGGCTCAAAACTCAACATTCAAAAAACTTAAAATCATGGTATCCTGTCTCATCACTTCATGGCAAATAAGGAATCAATGAAAACAGTTCAGTTCAGTCGCTCAGTCATGTCTGACTCTTTGTGACCCCATGTATTGCAGCACTCCAGGCTTCCCTGTTCATCATCAACTCCCAGAGCTTTTTCAGACGTATGTCCCTTGAGTTAGTGATTCCATCCAACCATCTCATCCTCTATCATCCCGTTCTCCTTCTGCCTTCAATCTTTTCCAGCATCAGGGTCTTTTCAGATGAGTCAGTTCTTCTCATCAATGGCCATAGTATTGGAGCTCCAGCTTCAGCATCAGTAATTTCAATGAATATTCAGGACTGATTTCCTTTAGGATTGACTGATTTGATCTACTTGCAGGCCATGGAACTCTCAAGAGTCTTCTCCAACATCACAGTTCAAAAACATCAATTCTTCAGTGCTCAGTCTTCTTTATGGTCCAACTCTCACATCCATACGTGAAAGTGAAAAAGTTGGCTTAAAACTCAACACTCAGAAAACTAATATCATGGCATCTGGCCCCATCATTTCATGGCAAAGAGATGGGAAACAGTGGCAGACTTTATTTTGGGGGGTTCCAAAATTACTGCAGATGGTGACTGCAGCCATGAAATTAAAAGATGCTTACTCATTGGAAGAAAAGTTATGACCAACCTAGACAGCATATTAAAAAGCAGAGACATTACTTTGCCAACAAAGGTCCATGTAATCAAGGCTATTGTTTTTCCAGTGGTCATGTATGGATGTGAGAGTTGGACCCTAAAGAAAGCTGAGCACTGAAGAATTGATGCTGTTGAACTGTGGTGTTGGAGAAGACTCTTGAGAGTCCCCTGGACTGCAAGGAGATCCAACAAGTCCATCCTAAAGGAGATCAGTCCTGAATATACATTGGAAGGACTGCTGCTGAAGCTGAAGCTCCAATATTTTGGCCTCCTGATGTAAAGAACTGACTCATTTGAGAAGACCCTGATGCTGGGAAAGATTGAAGGCAGGAGAAGAAGGGGACGACAGGATGAGATGGTTGGATGGCATCACTGATTCAATGGACATGAATTTGAGTGGACTCTGGGAGTTGGTGATGGAGAAGGGAAGCCTGACGTGCTGCAGTCCATGAAGTCACAAAGAGTCAGACAGGACTGAGTGACTGAACGGAACTGAAGTTAATGCATTTTTTTTTCATTTTTTCTGATTCTTAGATCTGTTTTATTTTTAACTTGTTTTATTGCATCTATTAGGACCTTCCAACACAAACAACATTGAATATTAACAGTGATACTTGACACCCCATCTCAGTCCTGGTTTACAACTTAAAGGTTCGTATGGTATTCATATTTTTCTATCTCTTCATTATTTAGTTTCAGTAGATTTTGTGTTTCTAGGAATTTGTCCACATTCATCTAGGTTATCCTATCTGCTGGCATACAGTTGTTGATAGTTCTCTCTGATAATTCTTCTGTAGAATTGGTATTAATGTCCCCACTTTCATTTCTAATTTTAGTAATTTGAGTCTTCACTATTTCTTAGTACATTTAGCTACAAACTTGTCATTTCAATTTTTTAAAAAAGAATCAATCTTTGGTTTTGTTGATTTTCTCTATTGTTTATATATATATATATATATATATATGTATATATATATATTTGTTTATCTCTAATCTTTATTGTTTCCTTCTTTCTGCTAACTGGTTTTAGTTACAGGCTTTCTAGTTCCTTATGTTCTAGAGTTAGGTTGTTGATTTGAAATCTTCTTCTTTTTTTTAATTTTTTTATTGTGTTGGTTTTGCCATAAAATGACATGAAACCGCCATGGGTTTACATATGCTTCCCCTCCAGAAACCCCCTCCCTCCTCCCTCCCGATTACCTCCCCCTGGGACATTATTAACATCTGAAATACCCATTGAGGGGAAGCAAAGACCACAAATGAAGCTTCCCAAGCCTGTTTTTCCTTACCTGTTCTAAACCTATGTAAGTTTTCAGGTTAATTACTATAGTTTTCTCACATTTAATTTGATTTTTGTTTTATGGATACCAATAAATAGCTGTTTACAATGAGAGCACTCTAGATGCCCCAATTTGTTAGTTGTTTCCAATTTTAAAAAGGGTTCATCATTTCACCTCCAATATAATATATCTCAACATTCAAACCATTAAGATGCAAAAGACTTCCCCACAAGAGAGACAAGGAGGATGTAACCTAAATAAATCCAGAGCTTTACTCTTAAGCCCAGGTTTTTGAAAACACATGCAATTCGAAACCTAGGAAGATCAGGTAGAACATTCATATCTCAAAGACACAGAAAAATATGACCTTTCCCAAGTAGGCCATTGTTGAAGGTTTCACCAAGCCAGCTTTTATTGTTACCTGCATATGCACTGAAAGAGCCCCCTCAATTTCCAGGGTGAGATTTTCTCCAGTTTCACATGAAATAAACACTTGTAAATTTTGTACATACATTTATCTAGCTGGGGTGTTGGCAATCTGTCATTCCTTTCTCTGTTATTTTGAAATATTTATTTCTCAATTTATATCAGTTTTTCAAGATAAAATAGCTAGTGATGATCTTGTGTTGGGTCAGTGTGTGCTGCTTGGGAGCTTAGTTTCTCTGGTTTTGCCACAGAGTTGTTTCTTCCATGGTTGCTCAGATTACAGAATGACCAATTCTTATGTGTATCCCCAATTAAATGAATGGGTTTTCCTATATGGACAAGCTGCACAACATGAGGTCTTGCCTCCATCACTTCTGCAAGTTTCTCAGTTGCCTGAGAAAGCCATTGCCAGTCAGGAGGAGAGAGTCCCTTCTTCAGAGCTTGTTTTATAAAGACAAACTCTATTAAGCTAGCCAATTCAAGAAAAAAAGACAGGCCAATTTCCCCCCTAACAACTCAGTGTCATCTTACTCAGTGTTTAACTGAGCAATTCTTCCCAGCTTACAAACTGAGGCTAACTACCCAGTATCCAAACTGAGTTTTCCCAGTGCTTTAACACTAAGGGTCCCCAGCTCTAGTAAAATCTTTCCAGTGCCTTCTACACTGAGGATGTTCTGAATAGTGTCTAAACTCAGCAACCCAGGTAACTCTTCTTGAAACAGAGTTTCAAAGATAACCTTTCCCCCTACCAAATAAAACTCAGAATC
Source organism: Antilocapra americana (assembly GCA_007570785.1). NCBI lineage: Eukaryota > Metazoa > Chordata > Mammalia > Artiodactyla > Antilocapridae > Antilocapra > Antilocapra americana. The sequence goes on along the minus strand of ML663487.1, from coordinate 2,462,838 downwards.
ATCAACAAATACAGGAGATCCAAGAACCAGAAGAGACTCACTCAAATCTGTCTGGACTCTCCTATGCAGGCAGATGGGCACAAGTGGCGTCTGCCAGTACCAAGTCTCTGGATCCTCATAGAGTCAGGCAGAGGAAAGGCATCTACTCTGGGTCTCTTTGTGGTCACCAAAACTGTCAACTTAAAAAATAGTCACAACCTAGAATTTGAGAGTTATGTCTTATTTGGTGGGAAATTTTAGGACTTCAAGTCCAGAAGACAGCATTTCAAGTAACCCTGAGAAAACTGTTCCAAGGAGGTGGAGGGAAGAGTCAGGTTATACAGAAATTTGCAGCAAGGAGCGGGTAGTATGAACATCAAAAAACTGCTGTTAATTAGGGAAAAACATATCCTAAGTTAAATAATTGAGCCCATTTTATGTATTGGGAGATACATAAATCTGGGCTTACTGAAATCATTCCTTTCATATGTATCTCAGTTATTGAAAGGTTGCTGCTGAACCACAAAAGATGCCAGGATTCTTGGCCTCTGGAGGAGAAGAATTTAATCCAGGGCCAGAGACAAGGCTTGATTGCTCAGAGCTTGTGTGTAATAAAGTTTTGTTAAAGTATAAAAGAGATAGAGAAAGCTTCTGACATAGACATCAGAAGGGGACATAAAGAGTGCCTCCCCTCTAGTGTTAGCAAGAGAGTTATATACTTTTTACTTAGTTATTACAATGAATCAAATAATGTCTGGAGGTTATAAAAATCTTACTAGACTCACTCCCATAATTTACATTTTAAGATAACAGAATTAGACACAATGTTTTCAGGAAGGAGAAGCTATCCTCAAGCAGGATACATTGATGTTACATAATCCTTAGTACAGAGTCTAAACTGAGTTGTTTGTTGTATAATCATCAGTTACAGGCTTAAAGATAAAAACATTTTATGTGACTAAGACTAAGGAATGTGAAAAAAGTTTGTCCTTTCCTCCTCCTTGAGAATTCCAGACCCCTCTCTCCTTGGGGACCCCCAGACTTCTTGTCAACCTGCCTAGAAATTGACTCTCTCACTATCTGGGGCCAGCATCATACAATTTTATTATTCACATCTTTAATTCCTTGTTCACCAAAAGGACTGGCAGCAGCTCATTGTGGCAGCTCAATGGCTGCCAGATAGCAGGCATTGTTCTTCCTGGGCTCAGAAATTCATGTTTGGAGGGCCAGAATCATGGATGACTGTGACATCCTTGTTTATTGATATGGCAGGGAATACTCCATTTTACAGTATTGACCTGGAGAGAAAATTACCCAAGGCTCATTGCCAAGGTCACAATCTGTATTATTCTGCTTGGGCTTCCATAAAAAAAATACCACAGGCTGGGTGGCTTAAATAACAAAAATGTATTTGTCACAATTTTAGAGACTGAAAGTCTGAGATCAAGGTACTTGCAGAAGGCTTCCAATCTTGCTGTGTCCTGAATTGTAGAGACAGAGCACTGGTGGCTCTTTCTCTTCTTATAAGGTCATTAACCTTATTATAAGGGTCCCACCTACATGACCTTACCTAACCCAAATTATCACTTAGAGACCCTATTTCCAAATTTCATCCCTTCAAGAGTTAGGGCCTAGACATATGAATTTGGAGGAAAGGGGACACGATTCACTCCATAGCACAACCCATTTCCCAAGCCACAGTGGGGTGGGTCAATGTGAGTTCAGATGGAAGAAGAGGTAATACATATATAGCTAGAATGATGGAGTCAACTATCCCTGTTTTTTCATGTATTACAGTTAAAAAAATTATCATCTCAAACACGCAACCTTTTCTTTACAGCTTAAACCTAGAGTTATACACAAAGCACAGCTCTAGAACGGTCCCCTCTTCAAGGCTCTGTGACTTCTAGCCATTGAGTCATGCATTGCAACAAAAGCTGAGTTATTAGAAGTCTAAGTAGTGTAAAAAATTAAGCGATCTTGAATAGTACTTTTCTGCCTTAGCGTCATCAATAAAAGTAGCTTTGTAAGAAACCAAATGGTGATAAAAAAAAAAAAGTCCGCAGGCTCAGACGCTATGAACTGTAGAACAACAGGTTCCTCTGTCCACGGGATTTCCCTGGAAAGAATACTGAAGTGAGTTGCCATTTCCTTATCCAGGGGATCAATCCTGCATCTCTTGATTTGGCAAGTGGATTCTTTACTACTGAGCCACCATGGAAGCCATACTAGTGCTGTCATAAAAAGTACTACAGATTCAGTGACTTAGACAACATATATTTTTTCACAGTTTTGGAGGCTATGAGTCCAAGATTAAGGTGTTGGCTGGGTTGATTCTTTTCTGAAACCTCTCTCTTTGGCTTTGGAGATAGTCATCTTTTCTATCTTCACACGGTCTTACTTCCATGCATTCTAATCTCCTGTTCTTATAAGGACACAAGTTATATTACTTTAAAGCCTACCTAGCAATCCCATTTCACTATAAATACCACTGCAAAGACCCTAATTCCAAATACATTCATGTTCTGAGGTACTAGGGGTGAAGAATTCTACATCCAAATTTCTAGGGAAAACAATTTAGCCCATAACACTGAACACTTAGAGTAAGCCTAATCTGACACTTATTAGATTATTCAAATAATCACCCAATAAATTGCTTCTTTTTAAAAATGAATTTGAGATTGCTTTCCTACTTACAAGAGAGTGAAGTCGCTCAGTCGTGTCCGACTCTTTGCGACCCCATGGACTGTAGCTTACCAGGCTCCTCAGTACATGGAATTTTCCAGGCAAGAGTACTGGAGTGGGTTGCCATTTCCTTCTCCAGGCATCTTCCTGACCCAGGGATTGAATCCAGGTCTCTGGCATTGCAGGCAGACGCTTTACCATCTGAGCCACCAGGGAAACTCTACTTATACAACACCATAATATTGACGTTTTAAAGAATTATGGGATTTTGTAGAAAAAAATATAAAAACAAAAAATGCAAACAAGATAAAAATCAATTTCACTTTATGTAGAACTAGAAAATATCTATAACAAATTGGAATCACACAAAAATAATATGCTATTTTCAGCTTGGAAACTTTAACCTTTTGTTATTGTTCAGTTGCTCAGTTGTGTCCTACTCTGTGACCCCGTGGTCTGCAGCATGCCAGGCTTCCTTGTCCTTCACCATCTCCTGAAACTTGCTAAAACTCATGTTCATTGAGTAAGTCAGAAAGAGAAAGACAAATAATGCATATTTATGGCATTTAGAAAGACTGTACCTACGATCCAACATACAAGGCAACAAAGGAGACACAGTTATAAAGAAGAGACTTTTAGATTCAGTAGAAGGAGAGGGTGGGATGATTTGAGAGAATAGCACTGGAACAGGATTTGATATTACTACACTACCTGATGTTAAATGGGCAAAAAGGGACTCCGTGCTGATCCCCAACATTAAAAGTCAAATAAGACTGCTCTTTTTACCACAGTTTTAAAACAATAATATAAAATCTTGTTTTTTTCTTTAATTTTTAAAAAATTAATTAATCTAATTTAATTGGAGGATAATTACTTTACAATATTGTGGTGGCTTTTGCCATACATCAATATAAATCAGCCATGGGTGCACATGTGTCCCTCCATCCTGAAACCCTTTCTCACTTCCCTCATCACCCCATCCCTCTGTGTTGTCCCAGAGCACTGGCTTTGAGTGCCCTGCTTCATGCATCGAAATTGCACTGGTCATCTATTTTGCATATGGTATTATACATGTTTCAATGCTATCCTCTCAAATCATCTCACCCTCTACTTCTCTTACCTAGTCCAAAAATCTGTTCTTTACATCTGTTTCATTTTTGGAGCCTTGCTTATACAATTGTCATTACAGTCTTTCTAAATTCCATATCTGTTCATTAATATACTGTATTGGTGTTTCTCTCCCTGACGTATTTCACTCTGTAATAGGCTCCAGTTTCATCCACCTCATTAGAACTGATTCAAATGTATTGTTTTTTTATACCTGTGTAATATTTTGTGGTGTGTATGTACCACAATTTCCTTATCCATTTGTCTGCCAATGGACATCTATCTAGGTTGCTTCCATATCCTAGCTATTGTAGACAGTGCTGTGATGAACATTGGGGAATATGTGTCTCTTTCAATTCTGGTTTCCTTGGTGTCTATGCCCAGCAGTGGGACTGCTGGGTCGTATGGCAGTTCTATTTCCAGATTTTTTAAGGAATCTCCACACTCTTCTCTATAGTGGCTGTGCCAGTTTGCATTCCTACCAACAGCAGAAGAGAATTCCCTTTTCTCCACACCCTCTCCAGAATTTATTGTTTGTAGACATTTGGATGATGGCCATTCTGACCAATTTGAAAGAATAGCATTGAAACATATACATTACCGTATGTAAACTAGATGACTAGTGCGAGTTTGATGTATGAAACAGGGCACCCAAAGCCAGTGTTCTGGGACAACATAGAGAGACAGAGTGGGGAGAGGGTGGAAGGAGGTTCAGGATGGGGGAAACACATGTATACCCATGGCCATTTATGTTGATGTATGGCAAAAAAAAAATCATCAAAATATTGAAAACTAATTATACTCCAATTTATATAAATAAATTAATTTAAAAATAAAAGGAATTTTAAAATCTTTTTTTAATCACACAATGCCTCTTCTACTTATTTGGAACTTCAGTTTCAGCATCAGTCCTTCCAATGCGTATTCAATATTGATTTCCTTTAGAGCTGAATGGTTTGATCTCTTAACTGTCAAGAGCCTTCTCCAACACAGCAAGATGCTACATCTGCTTTGGAGAAATTTTTATTTTATGTATATCTGTGTAGTTGTATACCAAAAATGTCTATGTGTTATGTGATTGAACAGAGGTGTATATTTAATATTATGTATCTTTGAAAATGAATATCGGAAACACATAGAAAAATACATGTGCACATAAATACGTGTATGAATATAAAGGATTTCTGTGCCCATATATGTTTTTCATGAATTTTGTATGTCTGAAAAAATGTAATGAATGTGTGTAAAATGAAGAGGCATTCTAGCACGGAGCTGAGGGGTAGAGTTAGAGAGTGTGACAGGGTGAAGGTGGGAAGTAACTGCAGAATAAAGGACCACCTATTATTTCCAGAGATTTAAATTTGAAAGGAGAGGAGCAGCTTGGACTGCCTCCAACCCAAGAGATGATGGCACCATAGGGTTGAGGAGAAAAGGGGTTACTCTTCATTAACAAGAAACTAAAATCCCAGTCTTGTACAGAAAGAGAAAGGGAAATACAGCATCAATAGCAGCTGATGGAGGAATTTGTCTCAGAGGGGGCCATCACCATCATAAAGGAGGCAGGATACAGCTCTGAAGACACCACTACATCCTGACCTACCCAAGCCCCGCCCTATTTAACTAGCTCCTCCCTGACTGATCCTCCCCTCCGGTTTATCGCCTGCCTCTCCTTCTTGCACACAGACTCTCACCGCAAAGGAAGCTGAGAGGTGTCCGATTTGCACACGTGGAGCCTGAGATTCGGGCGGTGGACGTCAGGAAAGGAAAGGCCATTGGTGGGCAACAGGACAGAGTGGGGGACGGGATGGATTCCTGCCAGAGATGAGGGGTGGAGACAGGCGCCGGGTGAGGCTTGGGTGGGAAGGGGGAGTGCAATGGGCAATAAGAAAGGGGCTTAGCGTAAGGAAGCAGGCAAGACATTGAAGATGAGCACAGCGAGGCGAGGGCACTGGGGGCCAAGAAAGCGAATGGAGGGAGACAGGGCGCGTGTGAGTAGCAGACTACTCGGGTGTTCTGAGCAGGACGACAGTGAGTGAGGGCATGCGGGTCAGGGCTGTGGAGGGATAGGGGTTTTGCAGGGGATTCAGAGTGGGCACCAGTGGCGGTGACGGAGGCTGAGGTCTCTGAACAAGGACGTAGTCTGCGCCCTCCTGCAGAGTTCCTAACCCCAGGCAGCACCGCTGCCGCTGCCTCTGCCTCTGCCGCTGCCGCCTTTCACCGCAGCCTCAGGGAACCTAGAAGGGAGAGCACTTTCAGGCACACAGCCAGGATTTCCAGCATTACTGCCAGGCTCATGGGGAAATTTTAGGCGCTGGCGCAGGGCGCATGGAGACGTCGCTGTCGGCAGAACTTCACCTTATTGCATATTGAATGTTCCTCTCTTATTTTCTCTCCTCCTGCAGACATGAAAACCCCCAACTCACAGGAGGCCGAAGGGCAGCAAACCAGGGCTGTTTCAGGAAAGGCCACTGGGTCTGCAAACATGATGAAGAAAAAAGCCTCCAAAAAGAAGCAGAGAGGCAGACCCTCATCCCAGCCCCGCAGAAACATTGTGGGCTGCAGAATTTCACATGGATGGAAGGGAGGTAATGAATCCACCATCACTCAGTGGAAAGGAATTGTTCTGGATCAGGTGCCTATAAATCCTTCCCTTTATCTGGTGAAGTATGATGGTATTGACTGTGTCTATGGACTGGAACTTCACAGAGATGAAAGAGTTTTGTCTCTTAAAATTCTCTCTGACAGGGTGGCATCAACCCAAATCAGTGATGCAGACCTTGCAAATACCATAATTGGTAAAGCCGTGGAACATATATTTGAGGGTGAGCATGGTTCTAAGGATGAATGGAGAGGAATGGTCTTATCCCAAGCACCGATCATGAAAACCTGGTTTTATATTACCTATGAGAAAGATCCTGTCTTATACATGTACCAACTTCTAGACGATTATAAAGAAGGAGACCTCCGTATCATGCCAGAGTCCAGTGAGTCTCCTCTCGCAGAAAGGGAGCCAGGAGGAATTGTAGATGGTCTGATAGGAAAACATGTGGAATATAACAAAGAAGATGGCTCCAAACGGATCGGAATGGTCATTCACCAAGTGGAAGCCAAACCCTCTGTGTATTTCATCAAGTTTGATGATGATTTCCATATCTATGTCTACGATTTGGTGAACAGCTCCTAACTGTCAGGATAAACTTTGCCACGTTTGTGAAAACAAATGCATACTTTTTAGATATGCAAGATAATGTTACTTTTCATTGTATTGAAAGCTTCAGGGTCTATGTTGATTTAACATGTTTGCCAGAATAACTATTGTCTTGTTCTAAGAAATACAAATGTATGTGGTCATGACATGCTGTGTGTGAGGAATTTGTCATGTTGAAAAGGTTGGGTGTGTTTGGTGGATGGAACATAAAAGGAAGGAACCGCTGTAAATTTCAGGCTGTGAATAAAGTTCAGCTAATATCATAATCAGTCAAATAAAAATGGAATAGGACTTAACTGATTTGGGCTAGGGAGAGGAGAGGAGAATGAACTAGAGATGGGCTGTGAGGGAAAGGAAAAAGGAAGGTGTCTGCTTAAGAAATGAGGTGGGAAGGGGCTGGAAATGGAGGGGCTCCTAAGGGGAGGAATGATCTAAGAGTGGGAGGCAGCCAACTGAAAGAGGATGAAGAATAACAGAGGGAGAGTGAAATCTTGGGGCTGAGAGGAAAACGGACAGGATAAATTGAGTGGAAGAGGGACACAAAGACGTTTAGAAGAGGTCCAGAGCAAGGGAGACAAAGGCAAAGTAGGCAGACATCTGAGGAGAGGCTAAAGGGACACTCCAGAAGGGAAGGGACACTGAGGAAGGAGGAATTCTAAGAAGGAAGACTGACAGAGGGAGTGACAATAGAGAAAAAAGGGTATGAGGTGTGGAGCCCATGAGAGATGGAATGACCCAAGAAAACTAGGCCCTCTGGCAGTATCCAAGTTGCCCTCCCTAGCTCTGTGCACAAAGGATGTGGCAACAAACAAACCACATGGATTGGAGCTTCCCTAGAGGGGAATCTTGACAGGACTGTCTCAAGAGTTAAGCAGGAACCAAGTTTACACTTAAAAGACTTTTATTATATCAGGGACATGGTGCCACACCTGCTGAGCAGAGCCCAGCTTTGAACACACTGCATGGTGCTCTATAGCAGGGGGCTGTGGGCAGTTTCCTGCTAGTTTCTAGAGGACCCAGGAGCAAGAAATCTCAGACCTGAAATCATCTTCTGGGGCTATGCCTTGCCTCCTTACAGAAGAGAGGCAACAGAGGATTGAGCTTAATGTTTCTCTCCAGGGCATGGGGAATACTTGACTGTCCATGCTTCTCTCAGCCCCTGCCTGAAACCACAGGTATCTTGACCCCACACCCCAGCCTGGGCTTCCCCAGATGGAAGTCTGCTGCCTCCAGAGACCCCGTTCTGGCAATATCCCAACGAAACCAGTACCTACTGACCCTTCACAGGTACCTCCTGACTAGTCTTGCCCACTTCAGCACACGGAGAACTGTGCTGAAAATGTGTGCAGTTCTATTTCCAGGTGAGATAGGTGGCACGGGCAGCTGGGCGGGGAGATGTGACTTTGCATAGTGCTGCATGGGTGGTTGGTGGGAAGAGGGTGTGGTAACTCCCAATAAATTCCCTCTGAGATATGGTGTCCCAATACGTGGGTCTTTGTCCTTCTCTCTTTCTTTCCCTCTCCCAGTTCTGCTGTGGGAAAAACTTCAAAACTCTCTCTGGTGTTCCCACTCCACACTCTTCACTGCCCTCAAAGGAACAATTCTGGTGTCTGTCTTCTGCCAAATATCTCCAGGCATAGCAGGCAGATGGGTGGTAGGGAGCTTCTCGGAGTGGAAAGAAGTTAATAATTCCAGTTCATTCTCTCCACCCAACATGACCTGAAGCTGTTTGCCTCAAGAATTCCACAAGACAAGCCCGCCTCACCAGAGCAGGGATAGGTTTTCTTTCATACATCACATAATTCAGTCTAGCGAATACCTGCAGGCCACTCATGGGCCAGTTTCAGCCCACTGTCATATTTTGCTTGATCTTCATGTTTTTATCCTTCTCCATTTTAAGATTAGCTATATAGACATCAGGGGGATTTCACATTTCAGAAATCCACATTTCTGGCTTGTCTGCGAAAACAAAACAATAGACCAAGCGTTAGGGCCCACATTCCAACAAGGACACATGACTCTGAGGAAAGGCTCAGTCCATTTTAAACTCAGAATACTCTCTGGAGTGGGCTATGCCCCTAGATGGCCTGCTTCACTCTAATAAAATGCCCAGATGTCCCCTGGAAGCATTTGCACTGGTAGCTTTGCCCTCCTTTGGCTTACTTTAACCCCATTTGCCTTTTATTTTGTTTCCTTTGTCTTCATCTCACCAATACTTACTTCAGGGGGGCTCTCTGCCAGGCAGTCTTCTAGACAGGAGCTTAGGATATGGTCATAAGAAAAGATAAAGTAATTTTACCCTCATGGAACATTCACTGTAGCATAGGAGACAGACACTAGCCAAGAGACAAAAAGTAAAATATAAAGTATTTTCACGTTGATAAATGTTAAGAAAGAAACAATAAAGCAAAGAATGGGAGAACTGGAATTCCAGGGAGGAGGCTGAAATTGGATAGATAGGGAACCCAGAGAGGACCTCACTGACAGCACAGTTTTTGAGTAAAGACCTGAAGGCATTGACAGAACTAGCCATGTGGTTGTCTAGGGAAGGAGCATTCCAGCAAGATGGATAACAAGTGCTGAGGCCCAAGGCAAGAGTAGGCCTGAGATGTTCAAGCAATATTAAGAATACCAACATGGCTGGAACTGAGTGAGCAAGGTAGAGAATATCAGGATGTGAGTTCAGAGAAGTGATGCGGATCTGGGAGGAGAATGGAACTTGACTTCTATGCTGTGTGTGATGGGGAATCATTCATTTATTTTCAGCAGAAGTTCAACATTATTTGTTGTAACACTCGAGAGTAGTCTATAATTGGGTGCAGACTGAAAATGGGAGATCAATTGGTGACTTTTCCAATAATACAGGTAACAAATATGGTTTAAAGAAGTCTGGCACCATTATGTGTGGTGTGAAATTTGTCTTGTTTTCATGATTGTTTACTTTCTAAGTCTCGTCTAACTATTTTGAGACCCCATGCACTATAGCCTACTAGGATCCTCTGTCCATGGTGTTTCCCAGACAAGAACACTGCAATGGGTTGCCATTTCCATCTTCAAGGGATCTTTCTGACCCAGGAATCACATCCACATCTCCTGCATTAGCAGGAGATTCTTTACGACTGAGCTACAAAGAAAGCCCCAAATTGGTCTATTTCACTGTATTTTACAGTGTAATGTAGCGTGCCCAATTTGCCCTTAGACAAGAAGGGAAATATAAGAAGTGTCACTTACAATACTAAGTTTCCTGATATCCTTGAGCCACACAATTTCCCACGTGAAAGAACAGATGAAGCATTTGGGCTCTTTCTTCCTTAAACTGAGTATATAATGCTGATGAAGTGAGAATTAGAAACTGTCAAAGAAATCCTGTATACATTCCTACTTTTGCTTCACCTCCTTGGAACGTTCCCTAGTCCGTCTATTGTAACCAAATAAGAACTAATAGTTGCTCTCATGATAACGGGCAGAAGGTACCCTCAACAATGTTTATCATCAGTTTAAATCAGTTAGTAAAGATTGTAACATAACTGACTCTTCAAAAGGGGGCAGGTTTTGGACAGGTCTTGAATTTTCTTATTAGTATAGATGTCTATAGTAATGTAGCATTGTTTTAAGTGCATTGCCTAGATAACATTCCATCCTCCTTCCCCAAGCCCATGTGGGAGACATGGGTTCGATCCCTGGGTCAGGAAGATCCCCTGGAGAAGGAAATGGCAACCCACGCCAGTGCTCTTGCCTGGAAAATCCCATAGATAGAGGAGCCTGGTAGGCTACAGTCCATGGAGTCACAAAGAGTCGGACATGACTGAGCGACTTCACTTTCACTTTCCCTAAGCCCAGGTGATATTTTCCTTTCTGAGTTAAAATGGAGGTAGGTATGGCATTAGTGATTAATTACTAATGGGAGTCACACAATCGGTCTTGGCTTGGGCATTACATTTAAATGTAATACATTTAAAGGAATACTGTCAGAATCTCCCAACCCTTTCCTCCAGGTTATTACTGAAGGCACCTACAAATATTTGAAATACCAAGTTTCCTTTCATGTCTTAGAGATGACAATACATCCTCTAATTATCCAGTTCCTCTATTTATCTTGAAGAAATAATGCCAGGCCATAGCATATCTATAATGGTTGTTACTTCCATTGCAGATTGAAATTGTTCCACAGCTCAACATAATGTTTGGGTTGAGGTTCCAAAAGACCAATAAATAAAGCCACTTTTCTCCTTGCAAGTTTTTAACCATTTGAGGGACAGGAACAATAATGACATGAATGGAGGTCAAACTATTTCTTTTATAATTGATAAAGCTGGCTTGGAGGACATGCTTAGCTCTGAGACCACAAGTACCTTCTCATACTTCACCCAATCACAGGCATAGCTGGATATAACTGCAAGTCTCCCTGATATGGAAAATTATTAATTGTCTACAAAGTTTACTCTGTCTTAAAGTTGATTAGATTGTGCCTAAAAGAGATAAATACAAGAAACAACTCAAAAGGTTTCTCATACATCCATCCTCTCAAACTCACCAATTATAGAAGTCATTGGGAGATGTGACATCAGGGGAATGAGGGTCTGAAAAAATAGCTTTCATTTTATTTTCAAAAAATAATATTTCATTTTATTGAGGTATACAATTGGCATATAATATTTAGTCTCAGGTGTGCAATATTTTGATTTTGCATATATTGCAAAATGATTACAATAGTCCAGTTAATATTCATTATCATTCATAGTTTTTCTTGTGATGAGAATTTTTAAGCTCTACTCTCTTAGCAGCTTTCAGTATGCAATAGAATATTATTAACTAGATTCGTGTTGCTATACATTATGTCTATATGACACATAACTGGAAGTTTGTATGTACTGACCCCTTTCACCCATCTCACCCAACATTTCTTATCTTGTACTGTTAATATGTTGTACAACATACCTGGGCATAATTTGCAATGGGTTATAGTTTAAATAATTGATATTTCAGTGTGGCTTTAATATCATTTTTAATATTAATTTGAGAGGATTCTGAAATAAGCCATGAACCCCTAGCTCACTCATTAAAGAAAAAACAGTAGGTATTGAAGGAGGGCTCTCACAAAATGTAGGCATGACTCCTCTGTAATCGTCTTGTATCCATCATGAAGGAAGACAAGTGCACAACTAGTTGACTAAAAGAGTGGCTAATGAACCCACAGGCTTAAGAAAAAGAATAAAGTGTAGGTAGAGGAAAACTCTTCTATTAAATCAATTTAAATTGTTGGATAAATTATGACAGCTCTCCTTTTAAATTTATAGATGAACTTTAAAGATTGTGAGAAAAATCCCCACAACCCATGATGAAGAATGAACTGAAAACAAAAGCAGTAAGCATATGACCTGATGCTTTGGCAGCTAGGGAGAGAAATGTGTTATCTCAGTAACTAAAGGATTTAGAGTAGAATATAAAACCTTAAGCCTGATTAAATTGAGTGTTGGGAAGGAAGATCTCCTTGCTTTCCTTTCAATTCTCAACATAATAGCTGGAGTGAGAGTTTAAAAATATAGTTGAGATTATATCACTTTGCTTAAAACTCTCCAAAGGCTTCCTATTACCATTGATATACAACCCAATCTCCTTGCTTTACCCTACAAGCTCTAGATCATGCATTCTCAACCAAAATGACATTGCCCACAAAGGGGAAGAAACTGACTCTTTGTTTGGGAGGTGAAAAAAAATCTTAGCATGAGAAACATTGACATTGAGTTTATAGAAATATAAAAGGTGTATGCAAGATCAGTGTTATAAAATACTAGAGAAAATAATGGCTGTGATTGAAGGGCTTTCAATTCATTTCTCATTTCTGAAGTCATATCTTGAGAAGTCACCTATGTGAGCCTATTAGCTTTCATTGAAGGCCTTTATATATTGTCCTCTATGCCCTTGTATATGGCTTGGGCTTTGAGAGTTAAATAAAAATAGTATTGATTTAATTCTACAAAAGTTACTCAGCATGTCATTTATTATGTCAAATGATAAAAAGTAAAAATGTCAGTAATATATTAATGAACGTCTAACAGCTAGTTAAAACTTATTTTCTCATATGAAGTAAAAGTTAAAAGTCAAATTCACTGAAAATAGCTTTTAAGAAATGTAAAATTATTCTGCTTTGTCTAGAAAAATAGGTTTTGAAGTATTTTGCCAAGTTTGATTATACTGATATAAATATATAGCTAATTTGCATATTTTATACATTATAATTCATGTAAGTAAATAAATTCCATTAAGTCACTCAACAAATATAAAGTTACATGTTAATAGCTTGCAAATTTTAAATTTAACTTCTATCTTCAAATTTTATTTATTCTTAACCCTACATAAGACTTACTATTTTTTATGTATGAGTGTATTTTTATGTGTAAAACACAGATGCACATACATTTATTGAACAGACTCTGCCATTTAAGATACCTTCCATTTAAAATATTGTTATTAATAAAACCCAGACTCAAATTGTTTTACCTATAAAAAAGTTTCTTATCTCATAAGTTGGAGTCAGAACTAGGACTCCAAGAATGCTATGATCAGCAGCTAAATGAAATGACAAAGGGCTCAGAGTGTTTTCATTTCCTTTTAGGCCATATTCAATGTGCTGGTTTTGTCCTCAGGCTGGTTGCAGATTCCAATGGTCATATACAGAAATGAAATTGTCCTAAAGAGGAAAAGGAAACACCATTTTCTGTTTCCCATAAGAATAATTTTTTCCTTAGAAGTACCTCATCATGTTTAATTGACCAAGATTAGATCATATGCCAAATGCTAAGCCAACCATTTGCAGGAGTGGCATTACTGAGAGAATCATTCCCTAGGCAGGTTGATAAGAAGTCTAGGGGTACCCAAGGAGAGAGGGGTCTGGAATGCTCAAGGAAGAAGAAAGGACAAACTTTCCCCCCCCCCTCTACATTCCTTAGGATTATATAACAATAATGTATCCTGCTTGAGGACAGTCTCTGGAAAAAACCTTATGGCTAATCCTGTTATCTTAAAATGTAAATTATGAGAGTGTGTCTGGTGAGGTCTTTACAACATCCAGACATTCTTTTGACTCACTGTAATAACTAATTTGAGAATATATACCTCCATTGCTAACACTAGCAAGGGGGTACTCTTTCTGCCCCCTTCTGATGTCTATGTCAGCTTTCTCTATGCTTTTTATACTTTAATAAGCTCTATTGCACAAAAGCTCTGAGCGATCAAGCCTTGTCTCTGGCCCCAGATTGAATCTTTCCTCTGGAGGCCAAGAATCCCAGCATCTTTTTATGGGTTCAGTAACCACCTTTCATCTTGAGGGCTCATCCAGGATTCTTCAGGACAATGTAAGGATGCTTGGAGCTCTAGTTCTTTGTTCTCCTAGCAAACACGTTTTTTGCTGTACTTTACTAACTCTACAGTGTGCTTGTGTGAATGAATGACATGCCCTGCATGAAACAAGTGAGGAGCCCTGTTCTGTGGTTCCGTGGTGACCTCATACGGCTTATGGCATAAACCTGTAGGGGGTTTATACTGACCTGCCAATGCCAAGAGTCACCTAATGTCTCCTTTGGGGACTGACCAGAAATGGGCAAAGTGTGTGGACCAAATGGGTTCTCCACTCTCAGTCAAACTTTTCTGTCTCTTTGACCATTTCATAACTCCTTGGAATTTAGAAATACTAACCTATCAGCTGGATCATAGACTTTCAAGGGACTTGTGATCTATGCCATTACTGTGTACTATGACTTAGGTCCCAAGCTTGGATTGGTAGTCAGGAAGCACCTAGCCTCGCTAGGAATCGAAACTTTGGAAGTTAGACAGAGCTCTAGCTACAAGAGCATCTCTGAGGTTAAAGATTACTCGGATTGGAACTGCAATGGGTTTTTTTCCTTTTTCCATGTATGTGCTTTCCTTTGGTAGCACTGGCTCTTAGTGGACCAGAGTAGACTATTATACTGGTGTGGTGATGCTTTGAAGGAACATCTCAGTTTTATGTTCGTATCAGCCTTATTGTGGTCAGGAATATACTCAGGGTCGTGCAGAGGCACTCAGTTGATGAATGTTTCCCCCAGCGATCTTAGCCTGGGAGGCATTCCGGAAGGTTACTCTGATTGCACACCGGATGGCATCAGAGGCAAGTAAGGTTTTAATAATGAAGAGCTGGACATCAGTTAGGGATGCCATCAGGTCTACCCCTGGTGCATCCCCACCACATCTCGGTGGTAGAACCGGGAGGGACAAGTATGTCGCCTGCATCAGTAAGGGACAGACTAAGTCTGACCAGGAAAGAAGAGCTTTGATATAAAATCTGCCTACAACCCCATCTAGAGCAGGGAGGGACACCTCCGGTAGAAAGATGGCGCTGGTCGCTTTTTTTCTCTCCTACAGATGGGAGCTAACAATTCCAGCCTCACTCCTTTGAACTGTATCCTGAAAAACTGGGATAGATTTGATCCCCAGGGCTTAAAGAAGACACACCTGGTCTTCCTATGTGATACTGCATAGCTGCAGTACCCACTGGAGGATGGTGAATGGTGGCCAGTTGGAGGGTCTCTAAAGTATAATACTGTTTAACAATTAGACTGGATCTGTAGAAAAGAAGGGAAATGGGTAGAAGTAGCATATGTGTTGCCGTTTTCCTC
This sequence comes from Antilocapra americana, assembly GCA_007570785.1. Classification (NCBI taxonomy): domain Eukaryota; kingdom Metazoa; phylum Chordata; class Mammalia; order Artiodactyla; family Antilocapridae; genus Antilocapra; species Antilocapra americana. The sequence continues at coordinate 2,447,205 of ML663487.1, read as the reverse complement.
TCTGTGAAATATGACAGACTTGTGTCCTAATGGTATAGATTTGGGTGTGACTCCTTTAGCTCCTTCATATCCTCCTACCTTGTTAGATGAGATGGAGGACACGAGACAAATACAATCAGGTTTCTCCAATCTATCCCTGGGATCATATGCTCAAAGCAGCCCGAGAGACTGAGGAACAGCCACACAAGCCGTTGCCTCTTCATGAAGCACCCACCGGAGAAATAATCAGTATATGAATTAATAAGCCTTTTTCTTAGCAAGAAATACAAAGAATCAAGGAGGATCTGGGAGAATATTTAGAGGACCCAGAAAAATATGTTAGAGCTTTTAAAGGTGTTACTCTGCTTTATGACCTTACTTGGAAGGATGTGATGTATATCTTGGGACAAACGCTGACTCCTGAGTCAAAGAATCTAGTTTTGAGAAAAGCAGTTGCTTATGGAGATGAATGGCTTGGTAATGAATCAGTATGGAAGAGGGAGGACGAGATAACTGCCCTCCCCACTGAGAATCAGGTGGTCCCAATTACAGAACCAGATTGGGACTACAACACAGCTAAAGGAAGATGGGATCAGAATCATTTTGTCAAATGTATTCTTGAAGGACTCAGGCAGGCACGTGCTAAGCCTTTAAACTATGGCAAATAGGCAAGCATAGAACAGGAGGAAAAGGAAGCTCCTGGTAAATTCCTAGATAGACAGAGAAGCCCTTCGCAGATTCACTGAAATTGTGAAGAGGGAAAAGTGATCTTAAAAGCTAGATTTCTCACTCAGTTGGCTCCAAATATCCACCATAAGCTATTAAAATGAGCATATGGACCTAACCAGTCTTTAGATACTCTGTTACAACTGGCTCAGACAGTCTATTATGGTAGGAATATGAGGAAAAGAAAGGCAGAAAAAGACAAAGGAACAGGCGGAAACCTTTCCAATGGCTATGAAAACCATTCTTAAACAGCCTGAGAAAAATGCCCAGAGGGACCCAGGTGAAAAGGGATGGGCTTGCTATTACTGTGGAAAGGAGGGGCATCTCAAGCAGGCATGCAAGCCACCCCCGGCTCCATGTCTAGTCTGCAAAGGACCACACTGGAAGAGACTGCCCCCAGAAGCATAGGTTTCAAGGGTCAGATTCTCAAGACAATCAGGACTGAAGGTGTCCGGGGGTCCCCACACAAGCTCCCATCCTAATTACACCTGAGGAACCCCAGGTATTAATAACTGTGGGAGGCCAATCTGTCGATTTCCTTTTGGATACTGGGGCAACTTACTCTGTGCTTACCTAAGCCCCTGGCCCACTTTCTTCCTGATCTGCTTCCGTAATGGGACTGTCTGGACGAGCCAAAAAGTATTACTTCAGTATTTCTGTCAGTTGTGACTGGGATTCGATGCTATTTTCACATGAGTTTCTGATTGCGCAAGAATCGTCCTCACCCCTTTTGGAGAGGGATATACTGAGCAAGGTCCATGCCTCTCTTTTCATGAATATGGAGCCCTCTCTTTCTCTCCCTTTAATTGAACAAAATGTAGATCCTAGAGTATAGGCTGATGGAAAGTCTGTGGGTTGAGCACAAAATGCTATTCCTGTAGTTTTCAACCTCAGAGACCCACACTTATTTCCACATAAGAAGCAGTATCCACTGAAACCTGAAGTTAAGGAAGGGTTAAAACCCATCATTGAGAATTTAAAGGAGCAAGGGCTATTAATTCCTTGTACCAGTCCATGCAACACTCCAATTTTGTGTATAAAGAAATCAAATGGTAAATGACTAGTTCAAGATTTATGAATAATGAATGAGGCTGTAGTTCCTTTACACCCCGTGGTGCCTAATCCTTATGCTCTATTGTCTGAAATTCCTGAATGAGCCAAATATTTCTCAGTAATTGATTTGAAAGATGCCTTCTATTCAGTGCCTTTGGTGGAGGAAAGTCAGTTTCAATTTGTCTTTGAAGACCCTAGGCAGCCAGCTTCTCAGTTAACCTGGACAGTTTTGCCCCAGGGGTTTCGTGACAGTCCTCACTTATTTGAACAAAGTTTGTCACGGGATCTACAAAACTCTAATAGTTCTGAAGTGGAGGTGTTGCAATATATAGATGATATTTTGCTCTGTGCTGTGACAGGAAGCTTGTTCACGAGCCTCAGAAGATTTCTTAAACTTTCTGGCAGGCTGCAGTTACAAGGCATCAAGAGAAAAGGCTCCGCTTTGTCAACAATCTGTTAGATATCTGGGTCTAATCATATCCGAAGGGACTAGAGCCATAGGCCCTGAGAGAATTAAACTTATATTAAATCATCCACTACCTATGACTTTAAGACAACTGAGAGGATTTTTGGGAATCACAGGTTACTGTCTCATTTGGATTCCGGGTTATGGGGAACTTGCCCGGCCTTTATATAACCTTATAGCTGAAACTCAGCAGGCCCAAACCGACAAACTGGTTTGGTCTCCAGATACTCAAAAGGTTTTTAAGGTTCTTCAGACTGCTTTCCTGCAAGCTCCCACTCTGAGCATGCCCACAGGGTCAGAATTTAATTTGTTTGTCACTGAAAGAAAGGGTATGGCCTTGGGAGTTTTAACACAACCCCGAGGGCCTCACCAGCAACCTATTGCTTATCTAAGCAGAGAATTAGATGTAATTGCACGTGGGTGGCCCTACTGCCTAAGAGTAATTGGGGAAGCGGCTTTATTAGCACCTGAAGCTTTAAAGATAATTAATGGATGAAACCTTACTGTACTGACTTCTCATGATGTGAATAGAATCTTAAATTCTAAGATTAATATTTGGATGACAGACAGTAGGCTTCTTAAATATCAGTGATTGTTGTTAGAAGGACCAGTAACTCAGCTCTCAGCTTTTCAACAGGCATTAACAGAACTCCAGGAGATGACTCCTGACCCAGCCTCTGAGTAAAGCAAGCCTCTATTTAAGCCAGGAACTGAGGTCATCATAAAAACATTGCGATCTGGGGGCCCATCCCTTGAGCCCCTCTGGGAAGGCCCTAACCAGGTTATTCTTTCTTCTCCCACAGCTGTCAAAATGCCAGGAATTGATTTGTGGGTACATCACACTGGAGTTAAGAGGTGGCACCCTGACCAGAACTAAGTGACTCCATTTTATGTCTTTACTTTCTTTGCTCTGACTTTGTACTTTTCAGATGGGCCTGATAATCTATGTGAGCCTACTTCTGCTGACTCCAAAAATCCTGAGTCTGCCGTTTGATGCTCAGGACAATGTCTTCCTGTCCTGGGCTCACTCCCACACAGCTTTTCACAATCAGTCTAATTGCTGGGTCTGTGGAGCACTCCCCTCTTCATCAGTGGAAGGCTTCCTGTGGTGGACACCTCCACTTCAAGGAAAAGACTTTCTCCAAGTCTGCAATTACCTTCAACAACAATTGAACATGAAGCCTCTTCTAAAACTGATGATATCTAACAAGCCTAAGATGGACTGGTACAACACTTTGTACCTTAACTATGGACATAACGTGGCTTTTAATTTTGATTATACATTGTCTCACTTTTATGACTATTTCACTACACATAAGGTAAATGGGTCTAGATCTAATGATTTTTACCTAACGTTTATCAAATATGGGATGAGGTTATATGGTTAACTCCTGAGAAAGGATGTCTAATATCTACTGCCCCTATATGCTGGGAACAAATACAGCCATCCCCAGAAGTTAGCCAACAACTTAATTATAATGATTGGAAACACTAGGGACTTTTGCCTCAGGAAATATGCAAGGTAATCATCCCCCTATTTCCCAACCCAGTCCAGGTCCTCCCTTTGCTTGGCCAGGCACTGATTAGGACTGGATATCTCAGTCACTCTGGCTTGCTCCAAACAGGACCTATTGGATGTGTGGCTTTACCTACGGGCATGGCTTCCCCCTGGCTGGATAGGGAGATGCACCCTAGGTTTAGCTTTCACTCACGGCTTCCTATTTTCAGAGCTTCCAGAAAAGCCTGCTAATTTACCACACCTTAAAACTCGGTGGGCAGGGTCTGTATTTCACTGGTAGGATTATTTGGCCGCAGTGTTTATTCCCTCTTTGGGAACTGCAAATGTTATGCTATGAGTGGATGCTTTGACTAATTTTGCTCAATAGGCATTACAAGATTCTCACAAAGCTATTTCAGCTCTTAATGCTGAACAAGCACGAATTAGAAAGGTGGTTTTACAAAACAGATTGGCTTTTGATATTCTAACAGTCGCGCAGGAGGAACTTGTGCCATTATTCATACCCAGTGCTGTACATATATACCTGATAAGAGCACTAATGTTACTCATTTTACTAAACACATGACCAAGATGATTGCGGTTATGGATACTCCTGAGGCCTCAATTGCTTCACTTTGGGAGACATTAACTAGCTCTCCATGGTGGAAAATTATCTTAATTACAATAATTCTGATTGTTCTATTTTTGCTGTTTGCTGCCCGCATCTGTAACTGTGTAATTTGATTTGTTTCTAGGTGCATGAAGGCTTTTAAATTACAAATGGTTGTCCGAGCTCCTACGAGTACCACAGCCTCCTCCAACTATTACTTGGGGCCCCTGGATCAGAGACCCTCAATATGAGAGTGAGGAGTATATGTTGCCTCAACAATTTAGGGCCCACACCCCTAAATAGAAGGAGGTAGTTATGGAATGAAAATGACACCCCTTTCCCTAGGCAACATAGTTCTCCTAAAACAAAAGGGGGGAATGAGAGAGTCATTTCCTAGGCAGGTTGATAAGAAGTCTAGGGGTACCCAAGGAGAGAGGGGTCTGGAATTCTCAAGGAGGAATAAAGGACAAACTTTTTTTCCCCCTCTACATTCCTTAGGATTATATAACAATACTGTATCCTGCTTGAGGACAGTCTCTGGAAAAAAAAACCTTCTGGGTTCAGCAACAACCTTTGATTACCATGAATAGCTTAGAATAAACTTTTAGACTGGGATGAATATTGGTAAATCAGTGGCCATGACCACCTATAGGTACAGAATGTGTTATTAGGACAACAGTCTCCCTCTTTTCCTTAGCTTTTCTGTGATCTCTTCTCTGTGCAGCTTTGTCCTCAGTCTCCAGAGCATGGTAGGGTGAATAGAGCAGCTCAGTCTTCATATCTGCTCAGGTTCACTCATATCCAGTGGACAAGATCATTTACTTCACACCCAGCAGTTTGTGCAAAAATATCATTATGCCTCATTGACTCTGACTAGGTTGGATACCTAGTCATAAAACAATCAGTTGGACAGTATTTCAGTGCTTTGAAAGGTCAGACTTAGGTTGTTCCGAAGAGGAAAAAGAATATATTATTACCAGAAAAAGTATGATTGAATGTGTTACAATTCAACACATTTTGCTGCTTATGATCCTTATGAATCATTCTTGCCATATATGCATGTTCAAATATGTCTCCATTGTGTCAAATGTTATGCAGTCCTAAAACAGAATTAAACTGGGTCATTTGCAGAGATGTGGATGAACCTAGAGACTGTCATACAGAGGGAAGTAAGTCAAAAAGTGAAAAAAAAAAGTATTAACGCATATATGTGGAATCAAGAAAAATGGTATAGATCATTTTATTTGCAAAACAGAAATAGATATACAGATATAGAGAACAAATGTATGGATACCAAAGGGAAGAAAGGGGGCTGGGATGAATTGGGAGATTGAGATCGACATATATAACTATTGATACTATATGTAAAATAGATAACTAATGATAACCTTAACTGTATAAGTCAGGGAATTCCACTCAGTGCTCTTTGGTGACCTAAATGGGAAGGAAATCCAAAAAAGAGGGCACATATGTATATGCATAGCTGATTCACTTTGCTGTACAGTAGAAACTAACACAACATTGCAAAACAACTCTATACTCATACAAATTTTAAAAATTATAGAAAATGAAATTCAATCTACAGTGACAGCAAGCAGATAAGCAGAGGAGGCAGTAAGTAAGTATGGGATGGTGGGATGAACAAGGGGGCATGAGGAATGTTAAGGATTTGGATTTGTTCACTATCATGACTGTGGGGATGGTTTCATGGATGTATGCCTGTGTCAAACTCATCAAATCATATACTTTAAAAATGAAAGTTTATTGTAGGTCATTATACCTCAATAAAGCTCTTAAAATTTATTAATAAAAGTGTAAAGGGGGAAAATTTTTTAAAAGCCTTAATGCATTCTTTCATCAATTACCAGTGAAATGTAAATTGTTACCATCTATTTTGAAAATATCCTTGTAAGAATAACTTTTTTTAAGGCAATAGACTTGATTTCTGAAATTTAAATAAATTGGGAAGAAAATGTGTGCCCTTTTGTTTCTTTTTAACAAGATATTTGTGAGATTCATTCAAATTGTTGCATGCGGTTGTAGTTTACTCATTCTCAATCCTGTATGATATAGTCCACTGTATGAATGGATATACCACAAAATATACAGTCCACTGTTGATGGAAATTTGGGTGATTTCCAGTGTGGAGCTATTATAAACAGTTGATATGAAAAGTAAGATGATAGGATAGGAAATAATTTCCCAACCAAGATATGGAGGACGACAGGTCCAAGAGACAGTGAATTTGGTGGATGTTTTTCCACTGAGGAAGTTTAACCACTCTAGAGGGAACTGCTGAAAGGCTTATCTCAGAAGACGTTATGATACCCTGTTGAAGCTAAGGATAATTGGAATCCAGAGCCCTGGCAAATCTCATTCATTTTTGGTTGGGACTCCAAGGAATAAAAGCTAGTCAGAAATAAACTCTCAGATGAACTAAAACATATCTGAAAGTTGCTTTCTATTAAAAAATTGTATGAACTTTTACTTGCATTAGTTTTAGATATGAATTTTTTCATAATTGATGATATTAATATTTTATACTTTGATAATTAAAACAAATTTTCATTGATCTTTCCTTTTTAGTAATTATTTTAAGCTTCATTGCTTTGTTAACATTCAATCTCTCACTTGATTCAGATATTATATGCATTTAATAACCACTAAACATTGAGTTTGTTTAGTTGGTTTTGAGTTGTTCAGTTGTTTTTTCTTCTGTATTATTTTGTTGCATTTTACTTTTTAATAAATCTATTGATATTAAAATAAATTTAGTGTGAAATTTTCCTCAAATTTTTAAAGAATCATTTCAGCATTCCTTAAAGAATAATTCTTCGTTGATTTTCCATCATTTTATCTAATTGGTTCTTGTAAACTTATTTTTTCCTGAAACTCTCTTTTCTGATAAATAGACTAAATTACCAGCTATTGTGGAAACATAATCCTAATGTTCAGTAATGGGAAAAATTAAATTGTGGCCCCTGTAAAACTGAGTTTCATGGACCAAAGGCCATACAAGCAATAGGTGCTCAATAAATATTTGATGAATGAATAAGAGAAATAATAGTTTTCAGGATATTTAATATTTTAAGAAAATGCATAATCATTAAGAAAAAAAAACAAGGTATCAACTTGCCTATGCAAAGTGATCCTAGTTTTGTAAGAGCCTAGAAAAAAATGGCAAAACAAATAATGAGTGGTAGTATATGGCTGGGAACCCTAGGGAATGGGAGCTAGAATTGCAGCTGATTATTTTCTTCATACCAGTTTTCCAAAATTTCCACAATGTTAACATTGAGGAAGTTCATTTGCAATAGAGTAAAAGTTAAAAAAAAAAAAAAAGGACTTAAGAAATCAAGTCCAATAATGACCAGTAAGGTTGTTCTAGTGGTAAAGAATCCTCCAGCTAATGCAGGAGTTCCAAACCTTACTCGGGAAAGGAGTCTGAAATGGCACCTGACTCCAGTATTCTTGCCTGGATAATTCCGTTGACAGAGCAGCCTGGTGGGCTACAGTCCATGGGGACTCCAAGAGTCAGACACCACTTAGCTCACACACTTACTTACAAGGAAAGCTTACATAGAGATTGGGTCAAGATGGCAAACTGAGCACATTTCTCCCTTTCTACCAAAAATCCTTGTAAATGACAGGAAAGGCACATTTTAGTATGAAAAATAACTACATAAGTGCACTGGGGGAAAGTAAAGACAAATTCCTAGTAGATGGAAAGCAGATGGAGCAGGGGCGTTTACAGGATGGAGGTAGAGGTGAGCACAGGAGAAACAGGACCCTGAAACGGGGAGGAAAGAGGAGGGGGCAATAGGGAGGAGGATTATAGGCCCAGCCGCTTCAGATTTGGGAAAGGGGCGGGATCGGGAGACAAGTAGCACCTCCCATGCTCAGAGCAGCGGTGGGATTAAGAGTTGAGGTGGGGCAGGCTGTGTTAGGCAGGAAGGGGAGGCTTCTCTCCTGGCAGGAAGCTGCGCTACGGAAAGAGGGAGGAGACTACTGCACCAGTAGCGGCTGGTGGGATCCCGATGTCGCAGAGGGACAGCCGCCACCAAGAAAGAGGCGGAGGGCCCCAGAACTGAGTGCTGAAGACACCGCCGCCATCCTCCTCTCCTAATCCTCCGCCCTTCTGAAAGAGATCCTCGCCTAAGGATCCTCCCCTCCCAGCTCTTGCAAGCACCCAGCTCATCGCCTGCCTATCCTGCTTGCACACAGACTCACCGCAAAGGAAGCTGAGAGGTGTCCGATTTGCACACGTGAAGCCTGAGATTCGGGCGGTGGACGTCAGGAAAGGAAAGGCCATTGGTGGGCAACAGGACAGAGAAAGGGGACGGGATGGATTCCTGCCAGAGATGAGGGGTGGAGACAGGCGCTGGTTGAGGCTAGGGTGGGAAGGGGGAGTGCAATGGGCAATAAGAAAGGGGCATAGCGTTAGGAAGCAGGCAAGACATTGAAGATGAGCACAGCGAGGCGAGGGCACTGGGGGCCAAGAAAGCGAATGGAGGGAGACAGGGGGCGTGTGAGTAGCAGACTACTCGGGTGTTCTGAGCAGGACGACAGTGAGTGAGGGCATGCGGGTCAGGGCTGTGGAGGGATAGGGGTTTTGCAGGGGATTCAGAGTGGGCACCAGTGGCGGTGACGGAGGCTGAGGTCTCTGAACAAGGACGTAGTCTGCGCCCTCCTGCAGAGTTCCTAACCCCAGGCAGCACCGCTGCCGCTGCCTCTGCCTCTGCCGCTGCCGCCTTTCACCGCAGCCTCAGGGAACCTAGAAGGGAGAGCACTTTCAGGCACACAGCCAGGATTTCCAGCATTACTGCCAGGCTCATGGGGAAATTTTAGGCGCTGGCGCAGGGCGCATGGAGACGTCGCTGTCGGCAGAACTTCACCTTATTGCATATTGAATGTTCCTCTCTTATTTTTTCTCCTCCTCCTGCAGACATGAAAACCCCCAACTCACAGGAGGCCGAAGGGCAGCAAACCAGGGCTGTTTCAGGAAAGGCCACTGGGTCTGCAAACATGATGAAGAAAAAAGCCTCCCAAAAGAAGCAGAGAGGCAGACCCTCATCCCAGCCCCGCAGAAACATTGTGGGCTGCAGAATTTCACATGGATGGAAGGAAGGTGATGAACCCATCACTCAGTGGAAAGGAACTGTTCTGGATCAGGTGCCTATAAATCCTTCTCTTTATCTGGTGAAATATGATGGAATTGACTGTGTCTATGGACTGGAACTTCACAGAGATGAAAGAGTTTTGTCTCTTAAAATTCTTTCTGACAGGGTGGCATCAACCCAAGTCAGTGATGCAAACCTTGCAAATACCATAATTGGTAAAGCTGTGGAACATATGTTTGAGGATGAGCATGGTTCTAAGGATGAATGGAGAGGAATGGTCTTAGCCCAAGCACTGATCATGAAAGCCTGGTTTTATATTACCTATGAGAAAGATCCTGTCTTGTACATGTACCAACTTCTAGATGATTATAAAGAAGGAGACCTCCGTATCATGCCAGAGTCCAGTGAGTCTCCTCTCGCAGAAAGGGAGCCAGGAGGAGTTGTAGATGGTCTGATAGGTAAACATGTGGAATATACCAAAGAAGATGGCTCCAAACGGATCGGAATGGTCATTCACCAAGTGGAAGCCAAACCCTCTGTGTATTTCATCAAGTTTGATGATGATTTCCATATCTATGTCTACGATTTGGTGAACAGCTCCTAACTGTCAGGATAAACTTTGCCACGTTTGTGAAAACAAATGCATACTTTTTAGATATGCAAGATAATGTTACTTTTCATTGTATTGAAAGCTTCAGGGTCTATGTTGATTTAACATGTTTGCCAGAATAACTATTGTCTTGTTCTAAGAAATACAAATGTATGTGGTCATGACATGCTGTGTGTGAGGAATTTGTCATGTTGAAAAGGTTGGGTGTGTTTGGTGGATGGAACATAAAAGGAAGGAACCGCTGTAAATTTCAGGCTGTGAATAAAGTTCAGCTAATATCATAATCAGTCAAATAAAAATGGAATAGGACTTAACTGATTTGGGCTAGGGAGAGGAGAGGAGAATGAACTAGAGATGGGCTGTGAGGGAAAGGAAAAGGGAAGGTGTCTGCTTAAGAAAGGAGGTGGGAAGGGGCCGGAAATGGAGGGGCTCCTAAGGGGAGGGATGATCTAAGAGTGGGAGGGAGCCAACTGGAAGAGGATGAAGAATAACAGAGGGAGAGTGAAATCTTGGGGCTGAGAGGAAAACGGACAGGATAAATTGAGTGGAAGAGGGACACAAAGACGTTTAGAAGAGGTCCAGAGCAAGGGAGACAAAGGCAAAGTAGGCAGACATCTGAGGAGAGGCTAAAGGGACACTCCAGAAGGGAAGGGACACTGAGGAAGGAGGAATTCTAAGAAGGAAGACTGACAGAGGGAGTGACAATAGAGAAAAAAGGGTATGAGGTGTGGAGCCCATGAGAGATGGAATGACCCAAGAAAACTAGGCCCTCTGGCAGTATCCAAGTTGCCCTCCCTAGCTCTGTGCACAAAGGATGTGGCAACAAACAAACCACATGGATTGGAGCTTCCCTAGAGGGGAATCTTGACAGGACTGTCTCAAGAGTTAAGCAGGAACCAAGTTTACACTTAAAAGACTTTTATTATATCAGGGACATGGTGCCACACCTGCTGAGCAGAGCCCAGCTTTGAACACACTGCATGGTGCTCTATAGCAGGGGGCTGTGGGCAGTTTCCTGCTAGTTTCTAGAGGACCCAGGAGCAAGAAATCTCAGACCTGAAATCATCTTCTGGGGCTATGCCTTGCCTCCTTACAGAAGAGAGGCAACAGAGGATTGAGCTTAATGTTTCTCTCCAGGGCATGGGGAATACTTGACTGTCCATGCTTCTCTCAGCCCCTGCCTGAAACCACAGGTATCTTGACCCCACACCCCAGCCTGGGCTTCCCCAGATGGAAGTCTGCTGCCTCCAGAGACCCCGTTCTGGCAATATCCCAACGAAACCAGTACCTACTGACCCTTCACAGGTACCTCCTGACTAGTCTTGCCCACTTCAGCACACGGAGAACTGTGCTGAAAATGTGTGCAGTTCTATTTCCAGGTGAGATAGGTGGCACGGGCAGCTGGGCGGGGAGATGTGACTTTGCATAGTGCTGCATGGGTGGTTGGTGGGAAGAGGGTGTGGTAACTCCCAATAAATTCCCTCTGAGATATGGTGTCCCAATACGTGGGTCTTTGTCCTTCTCTCTTTCTTTCCCTCTCCCAGTTCTGCTGTGGGAAAAACTTCAAAACTCTCTCTGGTGTTCCCACTCCACACTCTTCACTGCCCTCAAAGGAACAATTCTGGTGTCTGTCTTCTGCCAAATATCTCCAGGCATAGCAGGCAGATGGGTGGTAGGGAGCTTCTCGGAGTGGAAAGAAGTTAATAATTCCAGTTCATTCTCTCCACCCAACATGACCTGAAGCTGTTTGCCTCAAGAATTCCACAAGACAAGCCCACCTCACCAGAGCAGGGATAGGTTTTCTTTCATACATCACATAATTCAGTCTAGCGAATACCTGCAGGCCACTCATGGGCCAGTTTCAGCCCACTGTCATATTTTGCTTGATCTTCATGTTTTTATCCTTCTCCATTTTAAGGTTAGCTATATAGACATCAGGGGGATTTCACATTTCAGAAATCCACATTTCTGGCTTGTCTGCGAAAACAAAACAATAGACCAAGCGTTAGGGCCCACATTCCAACAAGGACACATGACTCTGAGGAAAGGCTCAGTCCATTTTAAACTCAGAATACTCTCTGGAGTGGGCTATGCCCCTAGATGGCCTGCTTCACTCTAATAAAATGCCCAGATGTCCCCTGGAAGCATTTGCACTGGTAGCTTTGCCCTCCTTTGGCTTACTTTAACCCCATTTGCCTTTTATTTTGTTTCCTTTGTCTTCATCTCACCAATACTTACTTCAGGGGGGCTCTCTGCCAGGCAGTCTTCTAGACAGGAGCTTAGGATATGGTCATAAGAAAAGATAAAGTAATTTTACCCTCATGGAACATTCACTGTAGCATAGGAGACAGACACTAGCCAAGAGACAAAAAGTAAAATATAAAGTATTTTCACGTTGATAAATGTTAAGAAAGAAACAATAAAGCAAAGAATGGGAGAACTAGAATTCCAGGGAGGAGGCTGAAATTGGATAGATAGGGAACCCAGAGAGGACCTCACTGACAGCACAGCTTTTGAGTAAAGACCTAAAGGCATTGACAGAACTAGCCGTGTGGTTGTCTAGGGAGGGAGCATTCCAGCAAGAGGGACAACAAGTGCTGAGGCCCAAGGCAAGAGTAGGCCTGAGATGTTCAAGCAATATTGAGAATACCAACATGGCTGGAACTGAGTGAGCAAGGTAGAGAATATCAGGATGTGAGTTCAGAGAAGTGATGCGGATCTGGGAGGAGAATGGAACTTGACTTCTATGCTGTGTGTAATGGGGAACCATTCAGATATTTTCAGGAGAGCCACCATATTATTTGTCTCATTTTTTAACCAGGACACTGGCAACTCTTGAGAATAATCTGTAATGGGATACAAGGACAGAGAGGGCAACATCAAATATTTCAGTGAAATACCTGATATTCGCTTATAAGAAACTGAAATTTGAATACAGATTACATTTTAGATTGAATAAGAATATTTTTTCAATAATATGTGTGCATGCTTTGTCACTTCATCATGTCCAAATATTTGTGACACCAAGAACAGTAGACCCCCAGGCTCCTCTCTCCAGGGGATTTTCCAGGCAAGATTACAGGAGTGGGTTGCTGTTTCCTTTTCCAATGAAATCTTCCTGACTCAGGTATCAAACCCACATCTTATTTCTCTTGCATTGGCAGTTGTTTTCTTTCCACTAGAGCCACCTGTGCTAGTGGTAAAGAACCCACCTGCCAGTGCAGGAGACGTAAGAGATGCATGTTTGATCCCTGAGTCAGGAAGATCACCTGGAAGAGGGCATAGCAACCCACCCCTGTATTCTAGCATGGAGAATCCCACGAACGTAGGAGACTGGCAAGCTAGTCCACAGGGGCACAAAGAGTCTTCATGACTGAAGCAATTTAGCATGCATTCACACCACCTGGGAAACCTCAATAAACAGTGCAGAATTAATCTATTTTCCATTTGCCAGGAAATGTACTCAAATCCCTTCATACCTTGCACACAAAATAGGTTCTGAATGGATAAAAAGTTAGTACTCAATTTAGGAAGCAGCATTTATAAAATATCAGAGTAAAGTGAAAGAAAGTGTTTATATTTTTCCTATGGAAATGGTGAAAATTTTGTTTAAAAACTATAATATTGACAGATATTGATGGAAATTTTGATATTGTCATATTAAAATATGAATCCTCTAATTTGAAAAAAATCATGCTGTACAGTGGAAATTGTTATGATATATACCTTTCTATTCATCAGATGAACAACATGCATGAAGTTAAAAAATATGTGTTGTCAATCATATAAAAATGTGAGAGATCCCATTCACTGCTGGGAGTTCTGTTGAAAATAAGTTTGCCATTATCCAGTGAGTTTGAAGATGGCATATTTCCAACAGTTTTACTATTGGAGGACAGTTCTGCATGGATCCCTCTCTACATTTTGCAAGCAGAGGAATGAGTGATTTTGGTTTGCCACTTTCCTTTGAAGGATGTTTGAATAACAAACATCTTTTTGAAATGGAATGGTGGTTCCTTCTATAGCAATGAGCAGGAATGCTTACCACAATATAATAAATATGTCTTCTTCTACAATAAGAGGAAGACATATTTACTGCCTTAAAAGATTAAGTTAATTAAAGTAGTTGCCTTTCCTCTAATGCTATCTACTGTGTATATACATGCCCTGTGTCCACTTACTGTCACCCTGTGTAAGTGGGACTTGGGGATTTAGAGTAAAACTGCTAATAGTCTGACTGTAGCTGTTTCTATGAACAATAAGCTGTTAACGAGTAGTAATTGAGGAAATTGTTGCTAGGTGAGTACCAGGAAGTACATTCAAAGACAGGCTGAAATCATTTGTTATTTCTTTTTTTAATTTTAATTTTTAATTAGAGGATAACTTACAATATTGTGATGGTTTCTGCCATACATCAACATAAATCAGTCATAGGTATGTGTATGTCCCTCTCTCTTGAACATCCCTCCCACCTCCCTACCTATCCCATCCCTCTGGGTTTTGGTTCCCTGTGTTATACAGCAAATTTCCACTGGCTATTTATTTTACATATGGTAATATGTTTCAATGCTACTCTCTCAAATCATCCCACCCTTTCCATACCCACTATGTCCAAAAGTCTGTTCTTTATGTCTGCATCTCCTTTGCTGCCCTACAAGTAGAATAGCCAGTACTCTCCTTCTAGATTCCATACATATGCATTAATATATTCATGCATTATTTCTTGATAATTCAACTCCAGTTGAAAGTTGTTCCTCAATCTAGTCATTAACCTCAGGTCCACTCCACTACAACAAATAGTTCTAAAATTAATCCTAAGTAAGCAGAAGTTTTTGTATCCTTTAATATAATAGTGACAGAGACACACAGTGACCCAGAGTTAAAGGAAGGAAAGCACAAGCACCCTAAACATAACCTGGAGAATCCTTAGAACTTTTGCTAGTTGGCTTGGGATATGAGAGGGCTGGACAAATAATTATTGTAAATGAAGATTGTAAACAGCTGGGCTACTCAACCACAGCTGCAATAATTAGAAAAATAATTAAAGATGACACTGAGTCCTTTCTGTCCCTAATGGAGATCAGATGTCATATGCATTTATCTGAGTAGGCTGGAGAATTTTGGTGAGGAGAGAGAATCAAATTGTATGGCTCTGGTAGATATGGATGTCCAAATTACTATTCTACAGGACCTGTGGAAGGGAACAGCTTCTAGATTTGTTTTATAGGTTTTGGCCAGGTTTAAAATAGGGGAAACTTGAATATGAAACTTGAATGACACCATTTGTGCCAATTCTGAGCAATCTCAGTGTTACCTTCATATCTGAATATATAGTAGGAAATAATGCTTGTATTTTCTTGTCCCACAGTTGCTAGATGAAACTCAGCCATATGTAGAGAAGTATTAAGGAAATATAAATTGTTCCACCAGTAGCCTCTCTGGCTCATCCTGGGTGGTTTCACACACAGAGTATAGAATCCCAGGAGGAATAAAAAATTCACAGCCATGATTAAATATTACTTAAAGGAAGCAGGGGGAGTAAGAAATACAGGATCTGTATAAAAAAGCCATGCATGCACAGTATAAAAGTCTAAGAAGAGCTGAAGGTTTATAGTGGATTATTGTCAAGTAAATTCAATTGTTTCTTCTATCAGCTCAGCTGTTGTATACAATGCTACTCTAACTGAATCTATTACACACACTGTCTTGAACATTGGCAGCACCTTCTTTGCCATACTATTGGCACCTGACAATCAAGATCTGTTCACGTTTATGTGACAAGAAATCTCATATATGTTTTGTTGTACTCCACTAGGTTACCTAATTTTCTTTGCCATTTGTGAAAATCAGATAGTTTAGAATTTAATGTATTTATGTTGTTCAGTCACTCAGTTGTTTCTGACTCTGTGACCCCATGGACTGCAGCATGCCAGGCTTCCCTGCCCTTCTCTATAAGTAAGGAATCTGATTTATAAAGTTTTCACATATATGTATGATATCCTGATGGTTGGTTTTCAAAAGCTTCAGTTTTAAAACTCTTGGTTTCCTTGGAAGAGTGCTTGAAAACCTTCAACAGAATTCAGTAGCCTGCTTGCACAGTAACGTTTCTTGGGACTTTGCAGGCAGATTCATAATACTGAGTCCTTAGGCAGTCAAGGAAAATTTGTTGTCTATTCAGCCCCCTACAACTAAAAAGGAGGGCTATCATTAAGCTGGATACCTCGGATATTGAAAAGAGTTTGTGATTCTTTGAAAATTCTTCTTGGTCCTATATATTGGCGAACCCATAAATTGCCATCTTTTGAGTGGGGCTCAAAACAGCATTCTGCTATGGAAACTGTCTCTCAAGCTGTGTCATACTTGTATCTTTGGGGCCCTACATTCATACTGACCAACTTGAGATTTAAGGCCTTGTAACTGATGATTTTCCAGTTGGAGTCTCTAGCAGAGGAAAACATTCTTTGCCAGGAGGTGTGGTTTGGGATTTTGGACTTAGCTTCTCCTTGAAATGTATGTCAAATATATCCTTATAGGAAGCATCTATTTTCAAAACTGAACACCTACACTATGGAGGCCTTTTGTCTCTCTAGCCTGTTTTTCCCTTTTTGTGATAGACAAATCAAACTTAACATCTATAATGGTGCGAAAAGATAAGTCTTGCTTGTCAGAGGTAAATAGTATATTTAATACTTACATGGCCTCAACCTGATGGCATATGGACTTTACATGAAAAAGTGGGTACTACACCTTCAGGGAAACTCTATTAACCACTCTGTCACTTGAAATAAAACTTCTAGCTAAGTGAGGTCTTGATTCATTTAGAGGTTCAACTAATCCCTAGGCCTGGTTCGCTGATGGTTTGGATAAGTTGAAACCTAGTGGTATCTACTATGCTGCTATGTATGTTTAATCTCACTACCAGCTAAACAGAACTGAAAGCAGATCATGGTCACTGTCCTCAGTGTTCAGACTAAAGGGTACTTGCATAGGTCTTGGTACTACTCTAGATAAAGTTTGTTCTATTATAACGACTCATGATATATTAACAATAGCCTAGTTTTTGGTCTACCACTTAGAAAGTTACAGACTTGCAGACTGAAGACTTCAAACTATAGAATCAGAGGAATGACACTATCAAGATGGTGACAGATTGTTCCAACTTCACTCCCACTCACAAGAAGAACAACTACTCATGGACAAAACACCACTGAGAAAATAATAGAGCATGAATAAGACTGAAGCACCCCTTCTGTACCACAGAGACCAAAACAGTCCACACTAGAAGATTAAAAGAAGTGGCTACATGCTGATTGCATTGCCAGTCCTTCAGGCTGGCATCGTACCACACTGAGAGATTTCCCCAAGTCTAAAGTTCCTTAGTGAGAAAGAGTGCCCAGGGTAGGTACCCAGGTCCCAGCATTATAGATTGCTCTTTGGGAGTCCCCATTTTGGTCCTGCCTCACAGGGATTGTGCAGAAATGTGCATATAGCTTGCCCACTGAGACTCTAGTTGTGAGGAGAAGGGGGCAGGATTGCAACAACCACCACATGGACCTTGGCAGACTGAGTTCCTACCCATAGCACCTATGTAGTCATCCCAACCAGCAGATTTTCTCATCTTCAGAAAGCAGACTATAGTGCAGTCTGACCAGGAAACTTGGCTGGGTATAGATCTGGCTGATTCAAGTCCTTAAAACAGTTTGGCTGGATCTAGAGCTCTGCCTACACTCTACCCAGATAGGGAAGATAGTCATAGTCCAGCCCATGAATGAGTGCAGCTCCTGGCCATTTCCTGAGCAGGAAGCATAACTAGGAGCACCTGGGAGGCTTCTTGGACCCAACTTCCCTGTACCATCAACTGAGGAGCTAATTAGTTGCCTCATATTGTGCTGAGTGAAACTCCCAGCTCCACCCAACAAGAAAACCTGGGCAGAACACCTGGAGAGCTTGGTATCCCAGGAACTCTTGAGCAAAGAAAGTTGACCATCCACAGAGAAAAATTAGTGTTTCAGTTCAGCCAGAGAATTGGGCATGTGTCCACTTGAGAAAAGACCACAGAGTCTTTGAAGTTGGTTTTCCCACTCTGCTCAGGCAGGAAAGCAAAGTCATAGCCCTACCCATTGCCGAATACAGTATTCAGTCTTCCCAACAAGGGGACCTAACAGAGCACACAGAAAATACCCTAGCCTATCCAACATCCTGTTTATGGTTACACTTGAACAGAGATCACAGACTGTGATTTTTTCCCCAACTTCAGAGAAAAACTCATGGCCGTCTCTGGCCAGGGAATTCAGTGCACAGTCTTGCATAATTCAGGTGCCTAAACAATGAATCATGCAAAACTTTGAGCCTTTTCAGCTGCCCCTCTAGGCAGGGAAACAGTTATTGTTCAGCCTACTGCTGAGTATGGTATGAGTCCTGGTGCTCTACGAAGCCTGACCAGAGAACACAGGCAACTGCAGAGCCCGACATACAGCCTTGCTTGGACAAAGAATGGAGCCAGCAATCACATACAACTTTTTTCAATCAGTATCACCCACCTTAACCTCAGGGCTTGGCAGTGGCCTCACCCCAAAACAGACCTTGGTAGCAGACTCTACATGCTTGAGAGTATATATGCTTAGCAGATATGCACAGAAACCCAAGCTGAACTTACTGAAAAACAACTGTCTCTTTCAAAGAGAACCTATAAAGTCTGGAAGAGGAAACTGCTTACCCAACCACACAGATATCAACATAAGGAATCAAGGATCATAAAAAAAATTATAAAAACACAATAACATCAAAAGTTAAAGTGAAAGTCGTTCAGCTGTGTCTGACTCTTTGTGACCCCATGGACTATAGCCCCCCAGGCTCCTCTGTCCATAGGGATTCTCCAGACAAGGACATTGGGGTGGGTTGCCATGCCCCCCTCCAGGGTGATGACATCAAAGAAAATAGTAAATCTCCAATAAATGACCTAAAGAAATGAAATTTTAAGCCTGCTTTTTCACTCTCCTCTTTCACCCTCATGTTCTTTAGTTCCTCTTTGCTTTCTGCCATTAGAGTTGTATCATTTGCATATCTGAGGTTGTTGATATTTCTCCCAGCGATCTTGATTCCAGCTTGTGAATCATCCAGCCTGGCATTTTGCATGATGTACTGTACACATAAGGGACTTGTCTCATGGCTCAGACAGTAAAGAGTCTGCCTGCAGTGGAGGAGACTTGGGTTCAATCCCTGGGTCAGGACAATCCCCTGGAGAAGGAAATGGCAACCCACTCCAGTATTCTTGCCTGGAAAATCCCATCAGGGGAGTTTTCAAGGCTACAGTCCATGGGGTCTCAAAGACTCGGACATGACTGAGTGACTTCACTTCACTTCATTATGCATATAAGTTACTGTATATGTAAACTGTATACAATATACAGCCTTGATGTACTCCTTTCCCAATTTTGAATGAGCCTTCTGTCCCATGCCTGATTCTAAATATTGCTTTTCAACTAGACAAAAAAATCATAAGAAATCTCATAAAGAAGTTTAGTAAACTACAAAAATATATAGTTAAGTGAAATTAAGAAAACAATGCATGAACAAAGCAGGAAGTTTAACAAAGAATTAGACACTAATAAAAAGACAAAAAACAGAAAACCTGGAGCTCCAAAATACAATGACAAAAGTGAGGAATTCAATAGAGAGCTTCAAAAACAGACTTGAACATGTAAAAGAAAGAATCAATGATCTAGAAAACCGAACTTTAGAAATTATCCAGAGGAGCAAAATGAAAAAAGAATAAAACAAGTGAAGAAAGCCACTGTGACTTATGGGACACAAACAAAAGAAACAATGTTTACATTATGGGAATTCCACAAGGAAAAAAAGAAAGATAAAGAGACAAAAAGTGTTTTATTAGTAAAAGCAAAAATGGCTAAAAGCTTTGCAAATCTGAGGAGAAGGATGAACATCCAGATTTATGAGGCTCAAAAGAGCCCAAATATATTGAACTTGAATAATGCTATGTTGAGACATATTATAATTAAATTGTTAAGTGAAGACAATAATTTTTTGAAAGAAACAAGAAAAGTTGCATATAAGGAGACTCCCCCACCCTAAATAAAATGGATAGCTTTGGGTGCCCTGCTTCATGCAACGAACTTGCACAGGTTATCTATTTTATATATGGTAATATACATGTTTCAATGCTCTTCTTTCAAGTCATCCATACCTGCCTTCTCCCACTGAGTCCAAAAGTCTATTCTTTACATCTGTGTCTTCTTTGCTGCCCTGCATGTAGGATCATCAGTACCATCTTTCTAAATTCTATATATATGCATTAACATACAGTGTTTGTCTTTCTCTTTCTGAGTTACTTCACTTTGTATAATAGGCTCCAGGTTCATCCACCTCATTAGAACTGACTCAAATTCCTTTTTGTATCTGAGTAATATTCCATTGTGTATATGTACTACAACTTCTTTATCCAGTCATCTGCTAATGGACATCTAGGTTGCTTCCATGTCCTGGCTATTGTAAACAGTGCTGCAATGAACACTGGAGTACGTGTGTCTCTTTCAATTCTGGTTTCCTTGAGGTATATGCCCAGCAGTGGGATTGCTGTGTCATATGGCAGTTCTAGTCCCAGTTTTTCTTTTTAAAGAATCTCCACACTGTTCTCCATAGTGGCTGTACCAGTTTGCATTCCCACTAAAGCATAAGAGGATTCCCTTTTGTCCACACCTTCTCCAGCATTTACTGTTTATAGACTTTCTGATAATGGCCATTCTGACTGGTGTGAGATGATAACTCATTGTGGTTTTGATTTTCATTTCTCTAATAATGAGTGATATTCAGGATCTCTTCATGTATTTATTAGCTATCTGATGTCTTCTTTGGAGAAGTGTCTGTTTAGGTATCTTGCCAACTTTTTGATTGAGTTGTTTGTTTTTCTGGTATTGAGCTGCATGAGCTGCTTATATATTTTGGACATTAATTCTTTGTCAGTTGTTTCGTTTGCTATTATTTTCTCCCATTCTGAGGGCTGCCTTTTCACCTTTCTTATAGTTTTCCTGCAGGCTAGAATAATCCAACCTATAAGGGAGTGAGTCCCTTGAACTCCCAGAGTGCCATATGGGTGTTACTGCTGGGAAGGATGGATGGTAAGGTTGCTCATTTTCTCTACTTCCTGCCTAGTCAGAGGAATGCCATCATCCCCCATGCCCTATACTTCACTAACCTCGCCTGGATACTATCCCTGGCCTTTGGGGTGGGGTGGGGGAAATTAGCATTTATGCCAGTAAGCTCAGTGGATGTATGTTCTCTTATCATGAATGTTGTTGAGTTGTGGATGCCCCACTGGTTAGAGTTGTTGTGCCTTTTCTTTCCTCTGTATTAGGGGTCTGATGGCATGAGGCATTTTATCTATTTCACTGTGAATTACCACAGCATCCTCCACTTTGCTCTTCTCACTTTTCCAGGGATTCCACCTTCTAGTGTCACAATCAGGCTTTCTCATGAGTACTTAGACCTTAAGCCATAGCAGACTTCACCCTCCTATCTTTGCAAAACAGCATGCTAAAGTCTCCAAATTAATTTGCTGCTGTTAATATCTCACTCTGTCAGCTCACCCTGAAGCCAGAAAAATAGTGGATTGCCGGGAGCCGTTAGGATGCCCCCTTGTTCTAATGACAAGGTCACGAGACTAAGAAAGAAATTGCAAAGCTGACTTTCTTTATTGGGGAATCCTGGGCGAGCCCCACCCTGGTGTTTTTCTTGGAAGTTCTGTCCATGCTCGGAACATTGGCTCATCTCAGTAGGTCAGTCCCAGTTGGAAAGAATTTGTCCTGACATAATCCCCCCAGACCTTATGGACCAGAGGATCCGGGAAGGTGGGTCACCTTCCCCAGGGGCTAAGGAGGAATGAAAGGGACATTTAAATAGATTACTACTCCTCCTACTAATTACTGGGGAGTTTACCAAGAGTTCTCTGGGGGTCATGGCAAGGCCACCACCAAAAAGGCTCGTACTTGGGTCACCTTTCCACCTCCCACTCCCCTGAACACTCCACAGAGGAGGCTCTCTTCCTTGAAGAAATCAGGCTGGATTGGGACTTAGGAATGCTCATAACTGGCCAGCATAGTTGGAGATATTGATTGCTTTAGGATAATGTAGACATAGGAATTCATTATAGTAGTTATAAGGTTAATAGGGTTTTACTGCTTAAGCAGTGCTGCTTGACTGTCTCTTAGTCCTCTTTCCTCTTCCTACACTGTCTCTTTGTCCTCTTTCCTCTTTCCTTGTAAGAACTGAAGTAGGTTACTAGAATAAACAGTCTCAAGCTTTAGCCCTTCCCTCTCGCTTCTACATAGTTGTGCCTGATAAGAGAAATGTGACCTTTCTACTTAGGTTGATGTACTTATCATGATTGAATGAAGTATACTGAAGACATTCAAATGGTAAACATACTATTGTTAAATCTAATTACATAAAAATCTGACTTCTGTAAGGGGAATGTTTCATGATAGATTGGGGAAGGAGCTCAATGATAAGGTTGCTATGGGAGGTAGAAAACACAAAATTGTATAGAATGATAGGTGATGTAATGATGTACTGGGGATGTCTTTTGTCTATAAAACTGTAAGCCAACAACAATATACGAGAGACTTCTCCATCGCCTTTTGGAGAGGCTTCTCCATCACCCCACAAAACTAACAGCAATAAAGAGAGACTGCTTCATCACCACACATCGACTCAGGTCAGTTCTTAGCTGACGCCACTCATCCCTCAAGACCCCCGGACCCCGCCGGGGCTGGACCCCGGCAGTGGATGACTACACTTCCTTTTCTACCCTCACCTCTTCGTCCAACTTTCTGACTGGAGCCTCAGCCTCTAGTTGGGCATCAGTGACTGGCCAAACTCCACAGTAGAGGCCAGTCTACTGTGGCTGTTGCAGCAGCCATTCATTTTCCTTCTTGGCCACAGTGTGTGATGCCAAGTTCCATAATGCCCTAAATAAACTGGCATTTGGGGGCATACCAATATTCACAAACATGTAACATGTAGGCCACTCATTCCCACATAGCCAACACAGTATTTCAACCACAGATTCCTCTTTCCCAAAACCCATATCTTCAGGATCTTGACTGATTCACCAAGTGTTGGTTTGCATGCTCAGAAATTTCCTAGGTGAAATATAAAACCAACTTCTCTACATGCTGGGGAATGAGAGACGGAAGAAAAAGGAAGACCACTCCAGATTGGTAGGTTGCAGGTTGAATAACAAAGCAATTTGTATATGAGACTTGTCCTGTATGGCTGCAAGATTAGTAGATCTCCAAACCTGCCCACAAAAATCTTAAAAGTTTATATAGGGAATTTAATGGGATTCAGGCATGTATACAATCCAGATGTCCTCAACAAAATACTACTCTCTCAGGGTTTCATCTTTGAAATGGCTCTCAGTGTGAGAACAGTGCGTGGAACATGCATTCCAAATGACAGGGATGAGGTAAGGAAACTCTGATACCTGGGTCCACCTTGTGGGTCAACCAGTGTTCATGTCCTCTCCATGACATTCTCCAACAATAAGTGGGTTAATATTTCAAGAAGATATAACAATTGTTAACATTTCTGCATCAAACATTGGAGCATATATATATATATAAAGCTAAAGCTAACAAACTAAAATGAGAAATAAAAAAGTATACAATAACAGCTGGGACTATTTACAATAGCTAGGACATGGAAGCAACCTAAGTGTCTATCAACAGATGAAGCTGTGGACAAAGAAGCTGTGGTACATATATACAATGGAATATTACTCAGTCATAAAAAAGAATGCATTTGAGTCAGTGCTAATGAGGTAGATGAATCTAGAACCTATTACACAGAGTAAAATAAGCAGGAAAGAGAAAAATAAATATTGTATATTAATGCATATATATGGAATCTAGAAGAATGGTACTGATGAACCTAATTTGTAGGGCAGCAATGGAGACACAGACATAGAGAACAGACTTATGGACAGAGAGGGAGAGGGCAAGAGAGGGTGGTGTTAATGGAGAGAGTAGCATGGAAACATATACGCTACCATATTTACAATAGCCAGTGGGAATTTGCTATATGACTCAGAGAACTCAGCCAGGTCTCTATGACAATCTATAGGAGTGGGATGGGGTGGGAAGTGGGAGAGCAGTTCAAGAGGGTTGAGGTATGTTTACCTATGGCTGATTTATGTGGATATATGACAGAAACAAACAACAATATTATAAAACAATTATCCTATAATTAAAAATATATTAATTAAAAAGTAATAGCTGGGGAATTTTATACCTCCTCTCAACAATGGACAGATCCTCCAGACTGAAAATCTATGAGGAAACAATGGATATGAAACACACCACAAATCAAATGGACATAACAGCCATACATAGAACATTCCATCCAAAAACAACATAATACACATTTTCTCTCAAGCACACATGGAACACTTTCTAGGGTAAATCACATATTAGACTTCAATTCTAGCAAATTCAATAAGATTGAAATTATACCAAAAATTTTCTCTGATTACAATTGTATGAAACTAGACATTTACAACACGAGGAAAACTAAAAAAAAAAAAGGAACTCACAAACAAACAACAACAACAAAAAACTCACAGAACTAAACAATAAACTCCTGAACAATCAGTGAATCAAAGAATAAACTAAAGGAGGATTTAAAAATATCTAGAGACAAAAGAAAATGAAAACGCAACACACTGGAACTTATGGGATTCTGCAAAAGAAGCTCAAAAGGGAAGTTCACAGAAATACATGTCTACATAAAGAAACAAGACAGATATTAAACATTATTTAATGTATCTATCTATTTAATATAATATATTATATGTCTATTTAATATGTATAATATTTCATATATCTATGCCTCAAGGAACTAGAAAAAGAAAAAACTGAGCTCAGTGGTAGAAGAAAGAATTAATAAATATTAGAGCATAAATAAGTAAAAGAGAGAACAAGAAAGCAATAGAAAATATTGACAACACTAGAAGTTGATTCTTGATATGCTCTCAAGGTGGAGGAGGAATAAGACAGGGGGATCACCCCACCACACACACACACACACACGCACACACACACATCAAAAATTCATCTGCATGTGGGACAGCTCCTACAGAACACCTTCTGAATGCAGGCAGAAGACCCCAGACTTCCCAAAAGGTAAGCTAACTTCCTCAGAATGAGACAGGGCAAAAGATAATGATAAAAAAGAGACAAATGATTTTGGGACAGGGACCAGAGCCCTGGGGAGAGAGTCATGGAGGAGGAAAAGCTTCTGAACACTCAGAAACCCCCTCATGGGTGGGGTCAGGGAGAGCTTCCGAATATCAGTGGGGAATGCAGCAACAGGTGCTCGAGGGGCAAAATAGAAAATTCACCACAAAGATTGTTGCTGAACAGCACTTAATGGGAGCTGAATGCTCAGGCTTCAGGCGTTGGACCCAAGGGAAAGGACCGGAGTTGACTGCAATAAAGATACATGTTCTGTTTCCTAGAATATTATGTTAGTATTAACAGACATTTTTAAAATTAAAAGGTGATAAATCCTGAAATATAATGCTGTGAAAGTGCTGAACTCAATATTCCAGCAAATTTGGATATCTCAGCATTGGCCATAGGACTTAAAAAGGTTAGTTTTCATTCCAACCCCAAAGAAAGGTAATGCCAAAGAATGCTCAAACTACCGCACAATTGCACTCAGCTCACATGCTAGTAAAGTAATGCTCAAAATTCTCCCACCCAGGCTTCAGCAATACATGAACCATGAACTTCCAGATGTTCAAGCTGGTTTTAGAAAAGGCAGAGAAACCAGAGATCAAATTGCCAACATCTGCTGGATCATTGAAAAAGAAAGTGAGTTCCAGAAAATCATCTATTTCTGCTTTACTGATTATGCCAAAGCCTTTGATTGTGTGGATCACAATAAACTGTGGAAAATTCTTAAAGAGATGGGAATACCAGACCACCTGACCTGTCTGTTGAGAAACCTGTATGCAGGTCAGGAAGCAACAGTTAGAACTGGACATGGAACAACAGACTGGTTCCAAATAGGAAAAGGAGTATGTCAAGGCTGTATATTGTATATAGTCAAGGCTATGGTTTTTCCAGTAGTCATGTATAAATGTGAGAGTTGGACGGTGAAGAAAGCTGAGCGCCAAAGAATTGATGCTTTTGAAGTGTGGTGTTGGAGAAGACTCTTGAGAGTCCCTTGGACTGCAAGAAGATCCCACCAGCACATCCTAAAGGAGATCAGTCCTGAGTGTTCATTGGAAGGACTGATACTGAAGCTGAAATTCCAATACCTTGGCCACCTGATGTGAAGAGTTGACTCATTGGAAAAGACCCTGATGTTGGGAAAGACTGAGGGCAGGACGAGAAGGGGGCAACAGAGGATGAGATGGCTGGATGGCATCACCGACTTGATAGACCTGGGTTTGGGTAGACTCCGGGAGTTGGTGATGGACAGGGAGGCCTGGCGGGCTGCGATTCATGGGGTCGCAAAGAGGCGGACGTGACTGAGCCACTGAACTGAGCTGAACTGAACTAAATAACATCACTATATTATTAATATATTATTTATAATATAATATATTATTATAATATTATTATATATTTTTATACTAATAAAAATATATCTAGTAATTTCTCTGGAGCTGTTGTGGGTAGTGTGGGGCCAGTTCAGTGTCAGATAGCCCCATGTTCCAGCTTGTACTAGTT
This sequence comes from Antilocapra americana, assembly GCA_007570785.1. Lineage (NCBI taxonomy): Eukaryota > Metazoa > Chordata > Mammalia > Artiodactyla > Antilocapridae > Antilocapra > Antilocapra americana. The sequence goes on along the minus strand of ML663487.1, from coordinate 2,420,389 downwards.
GTCCAGGCATATAGGTGCCCCTCAAATGTCTCCACTGTTAAATGCTTTAACCCCTTGCACCTGTTACTTCCAGGATGGGTCCCCCTTCTTTTCTTATCTTGGCTTCCTCTGCTTGCAAACCTCTTCAGTGTCTAATTTCTACCCAAACACAAGAGTGCAAAGGTGGCCACTTATTTAGGCTCACTTGTTCAATTGTGTTGTGGTGAGGAAGGGACACTGGAAACAAATAGTGCTGGCATGTGTGGTAAGTACTTGCAGAGCGTGGATCACACTGGGTTTGCCATAACCCCAGGTGGCATGTGTTTCCTGGGTCTGCACTGCTCAGGCACCAGGGTGCTCTGCAAGGAAACTAACTGTCCCACATGGGCCCTGCATTTCATGCACTTTCCAGGTCTAAGCTTCTCAAGTTCTCAGGTGCTCTGCAAGGGCACAGACTAGGATGGACTGTGTGTTTTGTGCCCCTCCCAGGTCCAAGCAGCTCAGGCAATCAGTTGCTTGGGGGGCCAACTGTCCCAGGTGGTCCGTGGACCTTAGTCACCTCCCCAGTTCCCATCGCTCAGTTTCCCGGGTGCTCCATGAGAGCACAGTCCCAGGTGTGCTGTGTGTCTCCTCTGGGGAGCTGATCTCAGGCTGCGACATTCCTGGCAGATGTCAACCAACCAGGATTCCAGGAAGACGTGGTTAGCAACTAGAAACCTGCTCACAGTTTGGTGGAAGATATGGTCTCTGGGGCTGAGATGGAAGCAGTTCCTTGCCTTCTGGCTCTGACTGTTGCACACCTGCCTCTCTGCCCCTGGTAAGCAGTTAGTTTTCCTTTGGTATTCGCTCAATCCTTTGTTCTAAGAGTGGGCCAGGGGTCACCACGGGGCATTAAAGCCTTTCACAGGAAAGGTCTTTGTTTGTTGTCTCTCTGGCGATCTCACGGTTTGGGTTGCTGTCTCACATTAGCTCCTTCAGATTCTTCTCAGGGAATTCCAGGCTGGTCGTTACCCTAAGGACTGATGATGCAGCCCACACCTCCCTGCCCAGTCCCCACTTGCTGGTAGTGGACAAGAGTGTCTGGGCCACTACTCTGCTGGCAATTGTGGTTAGGAGTGTATTCTGTTGGATTTCTTTGTTTTTTTTTCCTCCCAATTATGTTGCCCTCTGAGATTCCAAAACTCCTCAGATACATTCCTGTGAGAGGGTTTCCTACTGTGTGGAAACTTCTCCTTCACGACTCTCTCCCCAGGATGGGTCTCCATCCCTAAATCTTTTGTCTCAGTTTTTATCTTTTATATTTTGTACTACATCGTTTTGAAAAGATTGGGTTGCCTTTCTGGGTACCTGATGTTCTTCTCCAGTGTTCAGAAGTTGTTTTGTGAATGTTGCTCAGCATTCAGTTGGTATTTTGATGAATTTGTGGGGTAGAAGGTGATCTCCAAGTGTTAATCCTCCTCCATCTTGGGACTGGCCCCCATTAAATTCTTATAAGAAAGCAAAATAAAAAAAATCTCCTTTACACAGGTTTTGAAATTAATTTTTTATCTGATATCCAAGGAATGAAATAAAAAATAAGTGAGACTGCATCAAACTAAAGAGTCTACACAGCAAAAGAAACAATCAACAACATAAAAAGATAACCTATGTTCCACATATAAGCAAGATTATACTATATTCATTTTTTTTTCTTTTCTGACTTACTTCACTCTGTATGACGGACTATAGGTCCATCCATGTCTCCAAATGACCCTATTTTGTTCCTTTTAGTGGCTCAGCAATATATTTCTGTAAAATAATTATTGTATGTTAGAAACAAACACAACATTGTAAAGAAACTACATTCCAATAAAAGACAACCTATGGAATAGGACAAAATATTTCTTTTAAAAATTATTTTCTTTTAAAAAATGTATTTATTTTTAATTGCAGGAAAATTATTGTGATAGTATCTATTGTGTGTGACTATCACAATATTGTGATAGTTTTTGCCGTATATCAACATGAATCTGCCATATGTATACATATGTTCCCTCCTTCATCACCCCACCTCCTGCTTTACAACCCCATATTATAGGTTGTCACAGAGCATTGACCTTGGGTTCCCTGAACCATACATCAAACTCTCACTGGCTATCTAATTTACATATGATAAATAAACGTTTCAATGTTATTCTCTCAAATCATCCCACCCTATCCTTTCCCATCTATATCCGAATTTATTCTTAAAGTCTGTGTCTCCTTTGCTGCCTTGCTTGAAGGATCTTTGGTACTATCTTTCTAGATGCTATATATATGCACTGTTGTTGTTATTCAGTGGCTACATCATGTTTGGCACTTTGCGACCTCATGGACTATACCATGCCAGGCTACACTGTCCTTCACCATCTCTTAGAATTTGCTCAAACTCATGTTCATTGAGTCAGTCATGCCATCCAGCCATTGCATCTGTTGCACCCCTCTCCTTGTACCCTCAACCTTTCCCAGCATCAGGGTCTTTCCCAATTAGTAGGCTCTTCGCATTAGGTGACCAAATTACTGGAGTTTCAGCTTCAGCACCAGTCCTTCCAAAGAATGTTCAGGGGTGATTTCCTTTAGGATTTACTGGCTTGATCTCTGTGCTGTCCAAAGGGCTCTCAAAAGTCTTCTTCAGCACCACAATTTGAAATCATCAATTCTTTGGTGCTCAGCCTTCTTTATAGTCCAACTCTCACATGTGTTTACGACTACTGGTAAAACCATAGCCTTGACTACACAGACCTTTGTCAGCAAAGTGATGTCTCTGGTTTTCAATATGCTATCTAGGTTTGTCATGATTGTGCTACCAGTTGATGACTCAGATGGTAAAGAATCTGCCTGCAGTGTAGAAGAGCCGTGTTCAATCCACAACCAACCACACTAGGTTTGTCATACCTTTTCTTCCAAGGAGTAATTAAGCACCTTATAATTTCTTGGCTTTAGTCACCATCCACAGTAATTCTGGAGTCCAAGAAAATAAAATCTGCCACTGTTTACACTATTTCCCATTCTATTTGCCATGAAGTAATGGAACTGGATGCCATGATTTTACTTTTTTTAAAATATTATTTTTAAGCCAGCTTCTTCATTCTCCTCTTTCATCCTCATCAAGAGTCTCTTTAGTTCCTATTCATTTTCTGTCATTAGAGTGGTATCATCTGCCTGTTGCAGGTTGTTGATATTTCTCCAGGCAATCTTTATTCCAGCTTGTGATTCATCCAGTCTGGCATCTCACATGATGTACTCTACATATGTGCTTTGTAGCCAAAAACAGAGAAGTTCTGTACAGTCAGCAAAAACAAGACTGGGAGCTGACTGTGGCTCAGATCATGAACTCCTTATTGCCAAATTCAGACTTAAATTGAACAATGCATGGAAACCCCTAGGCCATTCAGATATGACTTAAATCAAATCTCTTATGATTATACAGTAGAAGTAACAAATAGATTCAAGGGATTAGATCTGATAGACTGAGTGCCTGAAGAACAACGGACAGAGGTTTGTAACATTGTATAGGAGGCAGTGAACAAAATCATCCCCAAGAAAAAGAAATGCAAAAAGGCAAAATGGTTCTCTGAGGAAGACTTACAAATTGCTAAGAAAAGAAGAGAAGCTAAAGGCAAAGGAGAAAAGGAAAAGATACACCCATCTGAATACAGAGTTCCAGAAAATGAGGAGAGAAAAGAAGGTCTTTTTAAGTGAACTATGCAAATAAATAGAGGAAAAAAATAGAATGGGAAAAACTAGAGATCTCTTCAAGAAAATAAGAGATACCAAGGGAACACTTCATGGAAAGACAGGTACAATAAAGGACAGAAATGGTATGGACCTAACAGAAGCAGAAGACATTAAGAAGGGGTGGCAAGAATACACAGAAGAACTGTACAAAAAAAATTAATAACCCAGATAACCATGATGGTGTGATCACTCAACTAGAGCCAGATATCCTGGAATGTGAAGTCAAGTGGGCCTTAGGAAGCATCACTATGAACAAAGCTAGTGGAGATGATAGAATTCCAGCTGAGGTAATTCAAATCCTAAAAGACGATGCTGTGAAAGTGATGCACTCAATATGCCAGCAAATTTGGAAAACTCAGAGTTGGCCACAGGACTGGAAAAGTTTCATTCCAATCCCAAAGAAAGGCAATGCCGAAGAATGTTCAAACTACCATACAATTGTGCTCATTTCACATGCGATCAAAGTAATGCTCAAAATCCTCCAAGTTAGGCTTCAACTGTACATGAACTGAGAACTTCCAGATGTACAATCTGGATTTAGAAAAGGCAGAGGAACTAGAAATCAAGTTGCCAATATCAATTGGGTCATTTAAAAAGCAAGAGAATTCCAGAAAAACATCTACTTCTGCTTCATTGACTATGCTAAAGGCTTTGACTGTGTGGAATACTAAAAACTATGGAAAACTCTTAAAGAGATAGAAATACCAAACCACATTAGCTGACTCCTGAGAAACCTGTATACAGGTCAAAACAACAGTTAAAACTGCACATGGAACAGCAGACTGGTTCCAAACTGGGAACGGCATGTGTCAAGGTTGTATATTTCTCCCTGCTTATTTAACTTATATGCAGAGTACATCATGTAAAATGCTAGACTGGATGAAACAGAAACTAGAATTCAGACTGCATGGAGAAATATCAATAACTTCAGATTTGAAGATGACAGCACCCTTATGGCAGAAAGTGAAGAGAAACTAAGGAGCCTCTTGATGAAGCTGAAAGAGGAGAGTGAAAAAGCTGGCTTAAAGTCTACATTTAGAAAATGAAGATTATGGCATCTTGTCCCATCCCTTCATGGCAAATAGATGGGTAAACAATGAGAATAGTGACAGATGTTATTTTCTTGGGCTCCAAAATCACTGTAACTGAAGCCATTAAATTAAAAGACGCTTGCTCCTTGGAAGAAAAGCTATGACAAAACTAGACAGTGTTTTAAAAAAGCAGAGTCATTACTTTACCAACAAAAGTCTGTCTATTCAAAGCTGTGGTTTTTCAATTAGCCATGTATGGATGTGAGAGCTGGACAATAAAAAGGGCTGAACACTGAAGAATTGATGCCTTCGAACTGTCATGCTGGGAAAGATGCTTCAGAGTCCCTTGGACAGCACAGAGATCAAAGCAGTCAATCCTAAAGGAAATCAATCCCGAATATTCTTTGGAAGGACTGGTGCTGAAGCTCCAATACTTTGGCCACCTGATATGAAGAGCCAACTCACTTGAGAAGTCCCTGATGCTTGCAAAAATTGAAGGCAAGAGGAGAAGGGGGTGACAGGATTAGATCTTAGGATGGTATTGCTGACTAAATGGCAATGAATTTGAGCAAACTCTGGGAGATGGTGAAGGACAGAGAAGCCTGGCGTGCTACAGTCCATGTGGTCACAAAAAGTTGGACAAGACTGAGCAACTGAGCAACAACCAATCTACATATAAGTAAGCACGGTGACAATATACAGCCTTGATGTACACCCTTCCCAATTTTGAACCAGTCCATTGTTCCATGTCTGGTTCAAATTGTTGCTTCTTGGCATGCATACATGTTTCTCAGGAGACAGGTAAGGTGGCCTGGTATTCCTATCTCTTTAAAAAATTTTCCACAGTTTGTTGTGATTCACATAGGCAAAGGCTTTAGCATAGTCAATGAAGCAGTTTATAAAATAGTTGCCTTTGTCTTTTCAACTTACTTCACTCTGTATAATAGGCTCTAGGTTCATCCACCTCATTAGAACGGACTCAAATGTATTTCTTTTTATAGCTGAGTAATATCCCATTGTGCACATGTACCACAACTTTGTTATCCATTCATATACCAAAGGACATCCAGGTTGCTTCCATGTCATAATTATTATAAATGGTGCAGCGGCGAACTTTGAGGTGCATGTGTCTTTTTCAATTATAATTTCTTCCGGGTATATGCACAGTAGTGGGATATATATATAGCAGTTTAATTCCTAGCTTTTTAGGGAATCTTCATACTGTTCTCCATGGTGGCTGTATCAATTTGCATTCCCACCAGCACTGTAAGGTTTCCTTTTTGTACACACTCTATCCAGCAGTTATTCTTGTAGACTTTTTGATGATGGCCATTCTGACAGTTGTGAGATGATGTCCACAGTAGTTTTGATTTGCAGTTCTCTAATAATGAGAAATGTTGAGCAAGCACATTTTCAAGTGTTTATGAGCCATTATATGTCTTCTTTGGATAAATGTCTCTTTAGATTGTCTGCCCACTTTTTGACTGGGGTGGGTTTTTTTTTTTGATATTGAGCTGCATGAGCTGCTAGTGTATTTTGGAGATTGTGTCTTCATTGGTTGTTTCATTGGGAAGACTAATGCTGAAGCTCCAATACTTTGGCCAGCTGATGCAAAGAGTCGAGTTATTGGAAAATAGCTTGATACTGGGGAAAACTGAGGGCAGGAGGAGAAAGGTATGACAAAAGAAAAGATGGTTAACTGGCATCACCAACTCAATGGATATGAGTTTAAGAAAACTCTGGGAGGTAGTGGCATTAGTGTTAAAGATCCCACCTGCCAATGCAGGTAGATACCAGAGACAAGGGTGCTATCTCTGGGTTGGGAAGATCCCTTGGAGGAGGACATGGCAATCCACTCCAGTATTCTTTCCTGGAGAATCACATGGACAAAGGATCCTGGCAGGCTACAGTCTATAGGGTGGCAGAGTCTGACACAACAGAAGCTACTCAGCACACACACATGTACACACGTTAATTGTTGTTTAGACACTATTTCATGCCTAAATCTTTGCAACCCCATGGACTTTATAATGCCAGGCTTTCCTGTCCTTCACTGCCTCCCAGGGTGCATGCTAATTCACTTTATTCATGTCCAACTCTGTGCATTCTGCAGTCCATGGGGCTGCAAAGAGTTAGGCATGAAACAACAACACAGGCCAATATCACTGATGAACATAGATGCAAAAGTCCTCAGCAAAATTCTAGCAAACAGAGTCCAACATCACATTAGAAAGATCTTACATAGTGATCAAGTCAGCTTTATCCCAGGGAGATAAGCATTCTTCAATATACCCAAATCAATCAATGTGATATACCATATTAACAAACAGAGATAAAACCATATGATCATCTCAGTGGATGTAGAGAAAGTGTTTGACAAATTCAACATCCACTTATAATAAAAAAAAATCTTCTGAATGTAAGCATACAAGTAATCTACCTTAACACAATAAAGGTAATGTATAGCAAACCCACAACAAATATTATCCTCAATGGTGAAAAACTGAAAGTGTTTCCTCTAAATCAGGAATAAGAGAAGGGTTCCCACTCTCACCACTGTTATTCAACACAGTTTTGGAAGTCCTAGCCACAGAAATCAGAAAAGGAAAATAAATAGAAGAAATTCACATTGGAAAAGAGATAAAACTCTCACTGTTTTCAGATGACATGATTTTCTATATAGAAAATCCTAAAGATGCCACCAGAAAGTTGCTAGAGCTAATCAATGAATATAGCAAAGATGTAGGATATAGAATTAATACACAGAAATCTCTTGCATTCTTATACACGAAAATGAAAAATCAAAAAAAGCAATTAAAGAAACAGTCCCACACACCATTGCAATAACAGGAAAAATATTTTTAAATTTTATATCTGGTAAGAAGTTAATATTCTAATTATATAAATAGCTCCTATAGCTTAATAGGAATCCCCTTAAAATCCAATTAAAATTGGCATAGGATCTTAATAGACATTTTTCAAAAGAAGATATACAAATGACTAAAAGTAACATGAAAAGATATTACATGTCATACTAATCATTCAGTCAGTTCAGTTCAGTTCAGTCGCTCAGTCGTGTCCAACTCTTTGAGACCCCATGAATGGCAGCACGCCAGGCCTCCCTGTCCATCACCAACTCCCGGAGTCTACCCAAACCCATGACCATCGAGTCGGTGATGTCATCCAGCCATCTCATCCTCTGTCATCCCTTTCTCCTCCTGCTCCCAATCCTTCCCAGCATTAGGGTCTTTTCCAATGGGTCAACTCTTTGCATCAGGTGGCCAAAGTATTGGAGTTTCAGTTTCAACATCAGTCCTTCCAATGAACACCCAGGTCTGATCTCCTGTAGGATGGACTGGTTGAATCTTCTTGCAGTCCAAGGGACTCTCAAGAGTCTTCTCCAACACCACACTTCAAAAGTATCAATTCTTTGGCACTCAGCTTTCTTCACTGTCCAACTCTCACATCCATACATGACTACTGGAAAAACCATAGCCTTCACTAGACAGACCTTTGTTGGCAAAGTAATGTCTCTGCTTTTCAATATGCTATCTAGGTTGGACATAACTTTCCTTGGGAAATGCAAATCAAAACCTCAATGAAATATCACCTATTTTAATGGTATCATCAAAGATAAGAGATGACAAATGCTCGTGAGGTTGTAGGAAAAAGGAAATCCTTGTGCACTGTTCATGGCATTGTAAATTGGTATAGTTAGCATTGAAATCAGTATCAAGCTTCTTTAAAAATTTAAAGTATAACTATCATATGATTTAGCAATTTCACTTCTGGATATATATCCATTAAAACAGAGCACTATGTTGAAGATATATCAGCACTCTAGTGTTTGTAATAGTATTATCTCTAATAGTTAAGACACAAAAAGAGCTTACATGTCCATTGACAGATAAATAAATAAGTTGTAGTAGATGAAATATTATTCAACCATAAAAAGAGAAATCCTTCCATGTAACAACACAAAGGGAACTTGAGAGAATTATGCTAAGTGAGATGTTAGACAAAGGCAGATATTGTACTATATCACTTATATACTAAATATAGAACACACAAAAGGCAAATTTATATAACAAGATAAGATTTGTGACTATCAAATGTGGTACGTAAGGAGTAGGAGAATAAATGAAAGTGTTCAGTTGGTACAAACTCCAGTTATAAGATGAGTAAGTACTGGGAATGTAATGTATAGCATGGGGCTACTAGTTGACACTGCTATTGGGTATACTTGAAAGTTATTAAGAGTTGTCATCACAAGGAAAAAAATTTCATCTTGTGCTTACATTAATATGAAATTATGGATATTAGTAAATTTCTTGTGATAATCATTTAACTATGTTTTTTGTAAGTTGATTCACTATGCTGTACAGCTTAAGCTTACACAGTGCTGTATATCAATTTAATCTCAAAAAGTGTGGGAAAAGTTTTGGGAAACAAATTGCTACTGCTGTTTAAATATCTGAGTCATTCATATATAGATGACAACAGTAAGAGACCATTTTCTGATGAGATCTAAGTTAAGCTGCTCACTGAACATGCCCCACACAGATGGCTGATAGCTGATTGGACTGCATCACTCTATTGGACATGCAACACAATTTAGGACTCTCTGATGCAGAGGATACCACTGAATGCCTAGCAATGACTCTTTCCAAACCTGATTTCACAGTGAGAGTGGCCACATCCCATGAAACTTTGCCCTATATAGAGCTAGAACATTGGCACGACAGATTTCTTCCTCCTACAGTTGGAATTAGCTGTGCCTCACTGCTGCTGACAATTCTTCATATTAATGGTGCTGCTGTTCAAATACAATAAACCGACTCTTGACAAGACATTATGGTCCTGAGGTGATATGCTATGACTTTGCTTTTCTGAATTATCTGTATTGGCAATAGTGCACTTTGAATCATGAAAGCCACTCAGCGATGGCTTTATAGTAAATATAGAATTAACCCTTGAACAACATGGCTTTGAACTGCATGGGTCCACTTATAGACACTTTTTTTTCCCCAGTAGTAAACATTAGTGTACTAAAAGATCTGGATTTGGTTGAATTCACGGATGTGAAGAGTGAATATGGAGGAACTTGATGTATGGAAGGCCGATTGAATTGTATGCATATTTGTGACAATGCGGAGGAACAACACCCCTAACCACAGCATTGGTATAGCATCAACTGTATTTATAGACTATCCATGTTCCCTGCCTTACATAGTTAGTTCAGTAGCTCAGTTGTGTCCAACTCTTTGTCACCTCAAGGACTGCAGCATACCAGGCTTCCTTGTCCGTGACCAACTCCTGAAGCTTGCTCAAACTCACATCCATCGAGTCGGTGATGCCTTCCAACCATCTCATTCTCTGTCGTCCCCTTCTCCTCCTGCCTTCAATCGTTCCCAGCATCAGGGTCTTTTAAAATGAATCAGTTTTAGGCATCAGGTGGCCAAAGTATTGGAGTTTCAGTTTCAGCATCAGTCCTCCCAATGAATATTCAGTACTGATTTCCTTTAAGATTGATTGGATGGAACTCCTTGCAGTCTAAGAGACTCTCAAGAGTCTTCTCCAACACCACAGTTCAAAGCATCAATTATTCAGCACTCAGATTTCTTTATAGTCCAACTCTCACATACATACATGATTACTGGAAAAACCACAGCTTCCACTATATGGACTGTTGTGGGCAAAGCGATATTTCTGCTTTTTGATACACTGTCTAGGTTTCTCATAGAGTTTCTTCCAAATATCAAAATATTTCAATGTCATGGCTGGAGTCACCATCCATAGTGACTTTGGAGCCAAGAAAATAAAGTCTGTCACTGTTTCCATTTTCCCCATGTGTTTGCCATGAAGTGATGGCACCAAATACCATGATCTTTGTTTTTGGAATGTTGAGTTTTAAGTCAGCCTTTTCACTCTCCTCTTTCACGTTCATCAAGAGGTTCTTTAGTTTGTCTTTGCTTTCTGCCATAAGGATGGTGTCATCTGCATATCTGAGATTATTGATATTTCTCCCAGCAATCTTGATTCCAGCTTGTGCTACATCCAGCCTGGCATTTCACATGATGTACTTGGCATATAAGTTAAAGAAGCAGGGTGACAATATACAACCTTGACATACTCCCTTCCTGATTAGTAAACATTCTGTTGTTCCATGTCCAGTTCTAACTGTTGCTTCTTGACCTGCATACAGATTTCTCAGGAGGCAGGTACGGTGGTCTGGTATTTCCATCTTTTTCAGAATCTTCCAGTTTCTTGTGCTCCACACAGTCAAAGGCATTGGCAAAGTAAATAAAGCAAAAGTAGATGTTTTTCTGGAACTCTCTTGTTTTTTGGATAACTCCACAGATGTTGACAGTTTGATCTCTGGTTCCTCTGCATTTTCTGAAACCATATGGAACATTTGGAAGTTCACAGTTCACATACTGTTGAAGCCTGGCTTGGAGAATGTTGAGCATTACTAGGATGTGAGATAAGTGCAGTTGTGCAGTAGTTTGAACATTCTTTGGGATTGCATATTTTTGGGATTGGAATGAAAACTGATCATTTCCAGTCCTGTGGCCACTGTTGAGTTTTCCAAATTTGCTGGCAAATTGAGTGCAGCACTTTCATGGCATCATCCTTTAGGATTTGAAAGAGCTCAACTGGAATTCCATCACCTCCACTAGCTTTGTTCATAGTGATGCTTCCTAAGGCCCACTTGACTTCACATTCCAGGATATCTGGCTCTAGGTGAGTGAACACACCATTGTGGTTATCTGGGTCATGAAGATCTTTTTTGTACAGTTCTTCTATGTATTCTTGCCACCCCTTCTTAATATCTTCTGCTTCTGTTAGGTCCATACCATTTCTTTCCTTTATTGTGCCCTTCTTTGCATGAAATGCTCCCTTGGTATCACTAATTTTCTTGAAAAGATCTCTAGTCTTTTCCATTCTATTGTTTCCCCACATTTCTTTTCATTGATCACTGAGGAAAGCTCTCTTTCTCTCCATGCCATTCTTTGGAACTCTGCATTCAAATGGCATATCTTTCCTTTTCTCCTTTGCCTTTCACTTCTCTTCTTTTCTCAGCTCTTTGTAAGGCATCCTCAGACAATCTTTTTGCCTTTCTGCTTATCTTTTTCTTGGAGATGGTCTGTATCCCTGTCTCCTGTACAATGTCATGAACCTCTGTCCATAGTTCTTCAGGCACTCTATCAGGTCTAATCCCTTGAATCTATTTGTCACTGTATAATCATAAAGGATTTGATTTAGATCATACCTGAAAGGTCTAATGGTTTTGCCTACTTTCTTTAATTTAAGTCTGAATTTGGCAATAAGGAGTATAATCTGAGCCACAGTCAGCTCCTGTTCTTGTTTTGGCTTACCGTATAGAGCTTGACCATCTTTAGCTGCAAAGAATATAATCAACCTAATTTTTGTATTGATGATCTGCTGATGTCCATGTGTAGTGTCTTCTCTTGTGTTGTTGGAAGAAGGTGTTTTCTATGCCCAGTGCATTCTCTTGGTAATACTCTGTTTGCCTTTTCCCTGCTTCATTTTGTACTCCAAGGCAAAACTTGCCTGTTACTTCAAGTATCTCTTGATTTCCTACCTTTGCATTCCAGCCCCCTATAATCAAATGGACATCTTTTGTGGGTATTAGTTCTAGAAAGGCTTGTAGGTCTTCACAGAACCATTCAATTTCTGCTTCTTTGGGATGTGTTTGGAGCATGGACTTGGATTACTGTGATATTGAATGGTTTGCCTTGGAAACGAACAAAGATCATTCTGTTTTTTATGAGAGTGCACCCAAATACCTCATTTCATACTCTTTATTTGACTATGATGGCTACTCCATTTGTTTTAAGGGATTCTTGCCCACAGTAGTAGATATAATGGTCATCTAAGTTAAATTTACCCATTCTAGTCCATTTTATTTATTTTTAAAACTTCTTTTTATTTATTTAATTTATTTGGCTGCACCAGGACTTAATTGTGGCATGTGGAATCTAGTACCACGACCAGGAATTGAACCCAGGACCCTTGCATTGGAAGCATGGAGTCTTAGCCCCTGGACCACCAAGGAAGTCCCCATTCTAGTCCATTTTAGTTTGCTGATTGCTAAAATGTCAATGTTCACTCTTGCCACCTCCTGTTTGACCACTTCAAATTTACCTTGATTCATGGACCTAACATTCCAGGTTCCCATGCATTATTGTTGTTTACAGCATCTGACTTTACTCCCATCACCAGTCACATCCACAACTGGGCGTTGTTTTCACTTTTGCTCTGTCTTTCATTCTTTCTGGAGTTATTTCTCCACTTTTCTCCAGTAACATATTGGTCACCTACTGATCTGGGGAATTCATCTTTCAGGATCATACCTTTTTGCTTTTTCATGCTGTTCATGAGGTTCTCAAATCAAGACTACTAAGTGGTTTGCTATTGCCTTCTTCATTGGCTACATTTTGTCCAGACTCTCCACAATGATCAGTCTGTCTTGGGTGGCTCTTCATGGCATGGCTCATAATTTCATTGAGTTAGATAAGGTTGTGGTCCATGTTATCAGTTTGATTAGTTTTCGTAATTGTTGTTTTAATTCTGTTTGTCCTCTGAGAGATAAGAATAGGAAGCTGATGGAAGCTTCCTGATGGGAGAGACTGACTGTGGAGGAAACTGGATTTTGTTCTGATGGGTGGGGCCATGCTCAGTAAACCTTTAATCCAGTTTTCTGTTGATTGGCAGGGCTGTGTTCCTTCTCTCTTGTTTGCCCTGATACTTCCCTGTTTTTTGACCTACCACACATAATCACCTATTATTTTTTAAACAATTTTTTTCAGATGTAATTTACATACCATAAAATTCCCAATACAAATACATAATGAAAATTTTTACTGTATACAGGGATACATGAAATGTAATCATAGTCATTTTGAAACATATTTGTTTCATCAGAAAGCTATACTCCTTGTCTATCATCTTCCCAATTCTATAAAATTCCCAGCATTAAGAACTACTAATCTGCTTTCTGTTCTTACAGATTTATTGATCTTGAACATTTTGTATACATGGAATCATATATTACACGGTTGTATTGTGCACCTTGCATCATGAAAGCCACTCAAAAATGGCTTGATAGTAAACATATAGTTAACCCTTGAGCAACATGGATTTGAACTGCACAAATCCACTTATAGACACTTTTTATCAATAATAAATATTAGTTTACTACAAGATCTACAGTTGGTTAAATTCATGGATGTGGAAATGGTGGATGATATTATGCACCATACAGCAAATTTCCACAGACTACTAATTTTAATGGGAATGCCAGACCATCTGACCTATCTCTTGAGAAACCTGTATGCAGGTCATGAAGCAACAGTTAGAACTAAACATGGAACAACAGACTGGTTTCAAATAGGAAAAGGAGTACGTCAAGGCTGTATACTGTCACCCTGCTTATTTAACTTATATGCAGAGTACATCATGAGAAACGCTGGCCTAGAAGAAGCACAAGCTGGAATCAAGATTACCAGGAGAAATATCAATAACCTCAGATATGCAGATGACACCTGCCTTATGGCAGAAAGTGAAGAAGAACTAACGAGCCTCTTGATGAAAGTGAAAGAAGAGAGTGAAAAATTTGGCTTAAAGCTCAACATTCAGAAAACTTAGATCATGGCATCTGGTCCCATCACATCATGGGAAATAGATGGGGGGAGAGTGGAAACAGTGTCAGATTTTATTTGGGGGGGCTCAAAAATCACTTCAGATGGTGATTGCAGCCATGAAATTAAAAGACGCTTACTCCTTGGAAGGAAAGTTATGACCAACCTAGACAGCATATTAAAAAGGAGAGACATTACTTTGCCAACAAAGATCCATCTAGTCAAGGCTATGTTTTTTCCAGTAGTCATGTATGGATGTGAGAGTTGGACAGTGAAGAAAGCTGAGCACCGAAGAATTGATGCTTTTGAACTGTGATGTTGGAGAAGACTCTTGAGAGTCCCTTGGACTGCAAGAAGATTCAACCAGTCCATCCTACAGGAGATCAGACCTGGGTGTTCATTGGTAGGACTGATATTGAAGCTGAAACTCCAATACTTTGGCCACCTCATGCGAGGAGTTGACTCATTGGAAGACTCAAATGCTGGGAAGGATTGGGGGCAGGAGGAGAAGGGGACGACAGATGATGAGATGGCTAGATGGTATCACCAATTCGATGGACGTGGGTTTCGGTAGACTCCGGGAGTTGGTGATGGACAGGGAGGCCTGGCGTGCTGCAGTTCATGGGATCACAGAGACTCAGACACTGAAGAGGGAATTCATAGGGCCTGGACTCTGTCTTACGCCTGTTCATGCTGGTCATGCTCGGCTGCCTCTCCAATGGACTCTAAATTCTGCTTAGTGCCTATGGAAACGACAATAAAAGGACAAGACCCCCTCCAGACAGGGGAACCTTGAAGATCTTATCCAGGTTACTCATTGCCTAAGAGAAAACATACACTAATCACCCCTGTCTCTGGAGAGGCCATAAATTTTTCTGTACCTATCTGAGTGTAACCTTGGGTTTATTGATTTTTGGCCAATTGTTTAACTGTTTGAACATATAACACATGAATGATGCGATTATTGTGATTGTATTTACCCTTCATTTGTTTATGTAAGTCTCAAAAAATTTGGGGTGGTGAGTTCAGACCGTACACGTGGGGTATAAAAGATTTACACAAATCCTGCTCTGGGTCCTTGGCTAAGAGAAGACTCTGCTTTGGGCCTGCCAGTGTAATAAACTGCACTATACTATCTGCATTGTCCTTCTGAGTGAGTTTGTTTCCCGAACGCGTGGCTACAACAACACGACTGAGCTACTGAGCTGAATATTGAGAAATGTTGAGCATCTTTTCATGTGATTATTAGCCATTGAGAGAGTCATTTCCTACGCAGGTTGATAGGAAGTCTAGGGGTCCCCAAGGAGAGAGGGGTCTGGAATTCTCAAGGAGGAGAAAAGGACAAACTTTTTCTTTCCCCTGCATTCCTTATTCTTAGTCAATTACACAACTCAGTTTAAATTCTGTACTAAGGGGGGAGGGAGGAGGGAGGGGGGACCCGGAGGGGAAGCATATGTAAACCCATGGTGATATCATGACAATGTATGGCAAAAACAATAATAAAAAAAAATAAATAAAGGAAAAAAAAATAAAATAAATTCTGTACTAAGGACTATACAACAACAATGTATCCAGCTGGAGGACAGTTTCTCCTTCCTGAAAACCTTCTGACTAATCCTGATGTCTTTGAATGTATATTATGGAAATTGGTCTGGAAGATCTTTCTATTGTCAAATGCTAATACTGTTATCTTAGAATGTATTTAATGGGAGTAGATCTGGTGAAATCTTTACAAAGATTATATAACAATAATGTATCCTGCCTGAGGGCAGTCTCTGGGTTAAACTTTCTGGCTAATCCTGTTATCTTAATATGTAAATTATGGGAGTAGATCTGGTGGTGTCTTTTCAACCTCCAGACATTCTTTTGATTCAGTATATAACTCCACTACTAACTCTAGCAAGGGGATACTCTTTCTGCTCCCTTCTGATGTCTATGTGAGAAACTTTCTCTATCCCTTTTATACTTTAATAAACTCTATTGCACAAAAGCTCTGAGCGATCAGGCTTGATGACAAGGCTTTTTTAAGAAAAAAAAAGCCAAAACATTTTCTTGAATATCTGTAAGAGTGGATACATGCATATACTTTTAAAAGGAAGTGCTAAATAAGCTTGTTCAATTAAGTACATGATTGGTTAGTTTTACACACTGTAGAGATGATATATTCTTATCAGTTGCACAGGACGTATATATAGCTAGGTCATAAGAACCCGTAACCATCTCCCAGAAATGTTTTTGTGCGCCACTGAAAGAGAATTATTCTCTTCTCCTCACAGTATGGAGTAGTTAATTATCCTTCATAATGGACATTTAAAAAATGAATATGAAAAACAAAATGAATAATGTTAGTAAATAATATAGGTATGAATATAAAGAGGGTTAGGATATGCAAAATTTGAATGTTGATTTTTAGTGTTAGAGAGGAAGAAGAGAATAAGATCAGGATTAGAGAATAAAAGAGAATTACATTTTATTGATAACATTTTAATTTTAAAATGTTTCAATAAAAACAGGTAAAATTTTAATGGAGAGTACTTACTACTTGTAATATTGCTATATACACTGTATTTTCAAAATACCATAAAAATGATATTACAAAGAATTTTTAAGAATTGAATCTGCAAAATGACCCCAGAGCTCTAAAAGAATAGAAAAAAAAAGGTGAAGGAAATAGAGTGTTCATATTTTGCTTGAAGCCCTGGGGAATGAGATTTATAGTGGTTTTAGGGTAGATTATTTTCTTCAAGTGAATCTTCTGAATTTTACAGAGTCCACATAGTGCATGCAATTCTTTTCAATCTGTGAAAAAGAAGAAAAGGGCAAAGATATATTTTCAAGAAATCTGGAAATGACCAGAGTAAAAATTCCCTAGAGATTGTATCAAGATGGCAGACTAAGCACAAGCTCATTTCTCTCGTCCTACCTCAAATCCCCTTAAATGGAAAGAAACGCAGTTTTCCGTATATAGAGACTAACATCGGAAGGGCAAGGGGCGGGGGGTAAGAAAAGGAAAATTCCTGGAAAATGGAAAACAGATGGGGCACGGGCCCTGCGGTGGGGGTAGGGTGGGGGAAATGGGGGCCCCTGATATGGAGACAGAACGCAAAGCTGGTTGGGGTGGGGCGTTGTGGGCTTAGCAAGGCGCCTCCAGATTTCGGAAAGGCGTGGGGCCGGGAGATAGAAACACCTCCCAGGCACAAGGCAGAGGTGGGCTTGGGAGTAGAGGAGGCGGGGACGGTAGCCGTGTTTGGCCGGAAGGGGCGGCCTCTCTCCTGGCAGGAAGCTGCGCGACGGTAAGAGGGAGGAGACTGCGGCTGCGGCAGCGGTTTCTGGGATCCCGATGTGGCAGAGAGGCCGTCACCGCCAAGGAGGTGGAGGGCCCGCAAGCCCAGTGTTGGAGACACTGCCGCCATCCTTTTCGTCAGCCCAGCTCTCTCACTAGGCACGCTCCTCGCCTAAGAATCCTTTCCTCCCAGCTCTTGCAAACTCCGAACTCGTCGCCTGCTGATCCTCTTTCACCACAGGTTCACAGCGGAGGCAGCAGTGAGGTGTCCGATTTGGACACGTGAGACCTGCGGTCCCCCGACTTGGGGAGGTGGGCGCTGGACTAGAGAATCGGAGGATGCGGGTTGGTGGGTGCCAAGAGGGAAAATTTGGGTTCTGTGCTGGAATGGAAGATGAGGGAGACTGAGAAAGGTGATTTGGGGATGGGGGATGGGGAAAGGGAGAGCCGAAGAGCACCTGGGTGGTATATAAAGGTGGCCTCAGAAAGAGAAATAGATTTGTTCTGGGCAACCAGCGGCAAAATGGGTTAGGCCAGGAACGGATATGAAGGGGAGTTGAAAAACAGGCAGAAGGAATGGGAATGGGAGGCAAGACAGATGAAAAGCAAATGACAATGAGCAGGGGAAAAGGGTACTATGTTCATGCAAATGGAGAGACTGAGTGGGAGCTAATAAATGATGCATATTTGTGTTTGGTGTGGGGAGTCTAAGATGGCAACAGAGGTTTTAGCCAAAGGAGCCTGTTCCCTCTTGCTGAGGGCTCAACAACCAAAACTATCACCTTTCCAACCCTCCAGCACAGCCAAATAAGTTTGGAGGGAGGACACTGCAGGCAAACATCCAATAATATTTTGATAGCCAGCATCTCTGCTGGACATCCAATAACTTGGATGGCAATACATATACCTGATGCCCAGGGAATTTGCAATGCATAGAAATAAAATTTCACACTACAGTACACTAAATGTTTCTCCCTAGCCTCTTTCCTCCCATTGCAGGTATGAAGACACCTCACAAAAAGGCAACTGCAAGGCAGCAAACCAAGGAAATTGTTGATGGCCACACGTTGTCTGCAAGTATGAGGAAGAAAAAGATTTCTCAAAAGAAACAGAGGGGCAGACCTTCCTCCCAGCCCCGCAGGAACATCGTGGGCTGCAGAATTTCGCATGGATGGAAGGAAGGCGATGAGCCCATCACCCAATGGAAAGGAACCGTTCTGGATCAGGTGCCTATAAATCCCTCTCTTTATCTGGTGAAATATGATGGAATTGACTGTGTCTATGGACTGGAACTTCACAGAGATAAAAGGATTTTAAAGCTTAAAATCCTTCCTGATAAAGTGGCATTTTCTCGAGTCAGAGATGTGCGCCTTGCAAATACCATAATTGGTAAAGCTGTGGAACATATGTTTGAGGGTGAGCATGGTTCTAAGGATGGATGGAGGGGGATGGTCTTAGCCCAAGCACCCATCATGAAAGCTTGGTTTTATATTACCTATGAGAAAGATCCTGTTTTGTACATGTACCAGCTTTTAGATGATTATAAAGAAGGTGACCTCCATATCATGCCAGAGTCGAGTAAGTCTTCTCCAAAAGAGAGAGAGCCAGAAGGAGTTATAGATGGCCTCATAGGTAAACATGTAGAATATACCAAAGAAGATGGCTCCAAAAGGACAGGCAAAGTCATTCACCAAGTTAAAGCCAAACCTTCTGTGTACTTCATCAAGTTTGATGATGATTTCCATATCTATGTCTATGATTTGGTGAAAAAGTCTTAACGGTTAGGGTAAACATTATCACATGTATGTAGGCAAATGTATAATTTGGAGAAACACAAAATGTTGCTTTTCAGTGTACTGAAAGTATAGGGGTCCCTAATAACCCATCATCATTGCCAGCAAAACTGTTGTTTTGTTCTGAAAAATATAAGTTTATGTAGCTATGACATGCTGTGTGTAAGGAATTTGTCATGGTGAAAAGGTTGGGTGTGTTTGGTTGAGGGGACATGAAAGGAAGGAACAAGTGTAAATTCAGGCTGTGAATAAGGTTCAGCTAGTCTCATAATCATCATCTAAAAATGGAACAAGACTTAGCTGGTCTGGTCTAAGGAGAGGAGAGGAGAAGGAACTAGGTATGGACTTTGGGAGAAAGGAGGAGAGGTGGCTGCTTAAGAAAGGAGGTGGGGAGGGGTCAGAAATGGAGAGGCTTCTAAGGGGAGGGATAACCTAAGAGGGGGAAGCAGCCAACTGAGGGGGTTGAAGACTAACAGACAGAGTTAATCTTGGGGTTGAGAGGAAATCAGGATAAATTGAGTAAAGAGGGACACAAATATATTTTGAAGAGGTTCAGAGCAAGGGAGACAAAGATAAAGTTGGCAGAGATCTGAGGAGAAGCTAAAAGGATACTCCAGAAGGGGAGGAACACTGAGGAAGGAGACTTCTCCTCCTTCCACAGAGGGAGTGAAAATAGAGAAAACAGGGTATGAGGTGTGGGGTCCATGAGAGATTGGAAGATCCAAGAAAAATAGCACTTCTGGCAGTATCCAAGTTGCCCTCCCTAGCTCTGTGCACAAAGAATGTGGCAACAAAGAAACTAGATGTATTGAAGCTTCTCTAGAAGGAAATTTTGACAGGACAGTCTCAAGAGTTAAGCAGGAGAGAGGTTAATACATAAAAGGCTTTTATTATATCGGGGAGTTCATGCCACACCTGCTGACCAGAGCCCAGACCTCAGCCTAAACACACTAGTGAAAGGTTGTGGATGAAATCACAACAAAGACGCCAGGAATCTTGGCCTCCGGAAGAGAAAAATTCAATCTGGGGCCAGGGACGAGGCTTGATCGCTCAGAGCTTTTGTATAATAAAGTTTTATTAAAGTGTAAAGGAGATAGAGAAAGCTTCTGACATAGGCATCAGAAGGGGGTAGAAAGAATACCCGTTTGCTAGCATTAGCACTGGAGTTATACACTCTCAAATTAGTTATTACAGTGAATCAAAAGAATATCTGGAGGTTGTAAAGACCTCACCAGACCCATTCCCATGATTTACACTTTAAGATAACAGGATTAGCCAGAAGGTTTTTTTCCAGACTGTCTTCAAGCAGGATACATTATTGTTATATAATCCTAAAGAATGTAGAGAGAAAAATAAGTTTGTCCTTTCTTCCTCCTTGAGAATTCCAGACTCCTCTCTCCTTGGGGACCCCTAGACTTCCTATCAACCTGCCTAAGAGATGACTCTCTCACTAGCATGGTGCTCCATAGCATGGGGGCTCTAGGCAATTTCCTTGTATTTTCCAGAAGACCCAGGGGCAGTAAATCTCAGACCTGAAGTTCTTGGTTCACTTCCTCTACACTGAATAAGTGATTTTTTCGGGAACGAGTCAGTGGAGTTCTCAGAATGTAAGAGATGTGCCACCTTGCATTTGGAAAGCATTTTATCAAGAAAAATTGAAACTTGCTCAACCCAGATACTGCACTCATCTCACTGTTCTTCAACTTCCTGAACTATACCTTGCCTCCTTACAGAGGATTGAGCTTAATGCTTCTCTCCATGGCATGGGGGACTACTGCCTGAAAGCACAGGTATCTCCCCACAGTGTTTCACCAGATGGAGGTCTGCTGCCTCCAGAAGCCCCATTCTGGCAATATCCCAACAAAAAGAGTGCCTACTGACTTCACGGGTACCTCCTGACTAGTCTTGCCCACTTCAAGCACATGGGGAACTGTGCTAGAAATGTGTGCAGTTCTATTTTCAGGTGAGATAGTTGGCATGGGCAGTTGGGCAGGGAGTTGTGACTTTGTATAACCACGTCCTTTGACTGTATACTACCACATAGGTCATTGGTGGGAAGAGGGTGTGGTAACTCCCAATAAATTCCCTCAGAAGGTATGGTGTCCCAATATATGGGTCTTTGTCCTTCTCTCTTTCTTTCCTGCCCTCAGTCCAGCTGTGGATGTTCCCTTCAAACTCTCTCTCTGGTTCTCCCACTCAACACTCTTCACTGCCCTTAAAGAAACAGTTCTGCTGTCTCTCTTCTGCCCAGTAATTCCAGGCATAGCAGGCAGAGGGGAAGGCAAGGAGCTTCCCAGAGTGGAAAGACGTTGGTAATTCCAGTTCATTCTCTTCACCCAACATGACCTGAAGCTGTTTGCCTCAAGAATTCCACAAGACAAGCCCACCTCACCAGAGCAGGGATAGGTTTTCTTTCATACATCACATAATTCAGTCTAGCGAATACCTGCAGGCCACTCATGGGCCAGTTTCAGCCCACTGTCATATTTTGCTTGATCTTCATGTTTTTATCATTCTCCATTTTAAAATTAGCTGTATAGACATCTGGGGGATTTCACATTTCAAAAATCCACATTTCTGGCTTACCTTAAAAAACAAAACAATAGACCAAGTGTTAGGGCACACAATCCAACAAGGACACAAGCAGTTGACTCTGAGGCAGAGCTCAGCTCATTTTAAACTCAGAATGCTCTCTAAAGTGGGCCAGGCCATCACATGGCCTGCTTCACTCTAATAAAATGCCCAGATGTCCCCTGGAAGCATTTGCATTGGTCGCTTTGGGGTTAGACCCAGGGGAAACTGCTAAGCTCCTCTTTGGCTTGCTTTGACTGCCTTTGCTTTTTAATTTACTTGCTTTATCTTCATCTCACCATTATTTACTTCAGGTGGGCTCTCAGCCAGTCAGTCTTCTAGACACGGGAACTTATGGTAATAAAGAAAAGAAACAAAATAATCTTACTCTCATGGAACTTTCATTTTAGTGTGGGAGAGATTAGCCAAGATAAAATAAAAGTATGAATTATTTTCAAAATGATAATGTTAAGTAGAAAAATAACAAATGGGCTATGGAAGTCCCAGGGAGGCTGAAATTGGAGAGATTATGAAGTAAGAGAGGGCTTCACTTAGAAGCTAGCTTTTGAGGAAAGGCCTAAAGTCAATTAGAGAACTGTCCTTGTGGCTGTCTGGGGAAGGAGTATTCCAGGCAGAGGTATAGCAAATGCTGAGCTCTCAAGGCAGGAGTAGCACTGTCATGTTCAAATAACACTGAGGTTGCCAGTTTGGCTGAAGCTGAATGAGCAAGGTAGAGAATATCAGGAAGTAGTTTCAAAGAGGGGATGGGATCCGCCAACAGATAGCTTAGAGTTTTGAAGTTCCTAGAATGGAATTTCGCTTATCCAGTGAGTGGGTGAGGAGTCATTCTAGTATTTCTAGCAGATGCTGGGAATGATTTGTTTTATATTTTTCACAGGATCATTCTGGAGACTCTCTAGGGTAATCTGTTTGTGGTCGAGTTTGGGAAAAGGGAGATCACATATACTAGTGAAACAGAAGAGCAACCTGAAAACAGATTTACATACAGGAAATTTGAATCATAATAGAAGTGGTAGTTCAGATGAATGATGAAAAGACATTTTATTGAATGAATGATGTTGCATTAATCTGTTTTCCATATGACAAAAAATAAGCTTAAATCGCTTCGTCACATCCTACACACAAATTTTTCATGGAAATAAATGTTACTACTTAAATTTAGAAGGTAATATTTATAAAACTTTTAGAATAAGAAGTGAATGTTCAGTTTTTTCCTATAGAAATGGGAAAGATTTATTTTACAGGCAAAAAATGCACAAGTGATGAAGGAAAAGTTTGAAACTTTTGATTATTTGAGGATATGGATGCCCCTAATATCAAAGTCATCATTTTCAAAGTGGAGTCAGTGAGATTATGTTACAGACTGTGATAGTTAAAATGAATTAAATAAAAATGTATTCCTAGAGGAAATATCACAGCCTATAGAAAACTTGGCAAACTAGGCAATCCCAAGTAGATCACAGTCAATAAATACACATTTTCTTAATCAGCTCCCCATTACCTTATTGTATCTTGTCCATAATATGCCATCTGCTAACATAATATATAGTTTACTTAGTTAATACATTTATTGTTTCCCTACCAGATGTAAACCATGAAAGTAAATGATTTTTCTTCCTTAAAGGAGTACCTGGCATACTGTAAGTGTGTAATAAACATTTGTTAACTATATGAATCTCATCACTAACTAGGAAAATTAAAAAGTAACATGATCTCACATGATCAGCAACATGTGAAGTTTGAAAATATTTATTGACCAGTTAAATAAGTGGGAGATCCAAACATTCTAGGTGAGAGTTTGTCAGAGAGAAATCTGCCATTATCTAATGATAGCCTAGGTAGAAGATATTGCATTTCCAGCAGTTTAATTCTTATATATTGTTGAAAGACAATTCTGCATGTGCCTCACATGTTACTGTACATCTGGCGAGGGAAACACTGACAATTCTTTGTTTTGAGCTATTTTTTGAGAGCTGTTTAAATGATAAACAGCTTTCAAAGAAGAATAGTATCTCCATCTAAAGTAAAAGACAAAAAAGGCAGAAAAAAGTAAAAGGCAGGATTGCATAGAATCCTTGGAAGATAGTGGTTCCCTCTGGAACAAAGGGCAGGAATGCTTACTCCAATATAATGAAGATAATGTCTCTTAACAGCAAAGGAAAGGGATACTTACTGCCCATTATAAAAGTTTAAGGATCCCAAACTAAGATTTCTTCCACTGTAATGCAACTTAATTTATATGTATGTGTCATGCAACCATTCTTCATCACCCTATAGGGAGTGGGACTCAGGCTTATAGGGTAAAAACACTGATACACAGACTATTTTTGTTACTGTGAGTAATAAACTATCTTTTGTCTCTGACCAAAAATCTCATATATTCTACTGGCACCCAAGAAACTGTGACAGGTAACTTGTTAGGTCACAAATAGGGTTCACTTCAGTTCAATCACTCAGTCACGTCCGATTTTAACCCCATGGACCACAGCACGCCAGGCCTCCCTGTCCATCACCAACTCCCAGAGTTGACTCAAACTCGTCTGCATTGAATCAGTGATGCCATCCAGTGATCTCATCCTCTGTCGTCCCCTCCTCCTTCTGCCTTCAATCTTTCCCAGCATCAGAGTCTTTTCAAATGAGTCAGCTCTTCAAATCAGGTGGCCAAAGTACTGGAATTTCAGCTTCAACATCAGTTCTTGCAATGAACACTCAGGACTAACCTCCTTTAGGATGGACTGATTGGATCTCTTTGCAGTCAAAGGGACTCTCAAGAGTCTTCTCCAACACCACACCTCAAAAGCATCAATTCTTTGGTACTCAGCTTTATTTATAGTCCAACTCTCACATCCATACATGACTACTGGAAAAAACATAGCCTTGACTAGATGGACTTTTGTTGGGAAGGTAATGTCTCTGCTTTTTAATATGCTATCTAAGTTGGTCATAACTTTCCTTCCAAAGAGTAAGCATCTTTTAATTTCATGGCTGCAGTCACCATCTGCGGTGATTTTGGAGCCCCCCAAAATTAAGTCTCACTATTTCCACTGTTTCCCCATCCATTTGCCATGAAGTGATGGGACCAGATGCCATGATCTTAGTTTTCTGAATGTTGCTCTTTAAACCAACTTTTTCACTCTCTCCTCTTTCACTTTCATCAAGAGGCTCTTTAGTTCTTCTTCACTTTCTGCCATAAGGATGGTGTCATCTGCATATCTGAGGTTACTGAAATTTCTCCCAGCAATCTTAATTCCAGCTTGTGCTTCTTCCAGCCTAGCATTTCTCATGATATACTCTGCATATAAGTTAAATAAGCAGGGTGACAATATACAGCCTTGACGTACTCCTTTCCTGATTTGGAACCAGTCTGTTGTTCCATGTCCAGTTCTAACTGATTTTTCCTTACCTGCATACAGATTTCTCAAGAGACAGGTCAGGGGATCTGGTATTCTCATCTCTTTCAGAGTTTTCCACAGTTTATTGTGATCCACACACTCAAAGGCTTTGGCATAGTCAATAAAGCAGAAATTGATGTTTTTCAACTTCATAATACTTAGAGTCATGAGGATAAAATACTGACAGAGACATGGTTTCTGCAAGAGGAAGACTGAGGACCTCAAGGGCCAGTTAATGAAATTTGAGGTAATTTATGACAATTGATGGTGAATGTACAAAGAAACTATGCATAAATAGTCCTGCATCTTTTAATGAGGTAGAATTAGGGAAGCAGTTACAGAATGAAAGCTGAGGGCTGCTTGTCCCGAGTGGGGTCAAAGTTCACATGGACCTCTATGCATATGATGGAAAATTTGAGGGAAGGGAAAGAGTCAAACTTCAGTGGACCTGTTAGATATGGACACTCAAGTCATTATTTTACCCAGACCTGTGGAAGAAATATTATCAAAAATGAGCTAATGTAAACTGGACTGGGTTTAAG
The DNA here is from genome assembly GCA_007570785.1 of Antilocapra americana. Taxonomy (NCBI): domain Eukaryota; kingdom Metazoa; phylum Chordata; class Mammalia; order Artiodactyla; family Antilocapridae; genus Antilocapra; species Antilocapra americana. The sequence continues at coordinate 2,394,356 of ML663487.1, read as the reverse complement.
GTGTGAAAAGGAAGACAGTATGAGTTTGAGAGTGAAAACTTTGGGGCCAATTCTTTGCACTCTAGGTATTACCTCTAATCTGAATATATAGTGAGAACAGATACTTGTATTTCCCAATGACTTGAGTGTCCATATCTAACAGGTCCGCTGAAGTTTGACTCTTTCCCTTCCCTCACTAGAATCCCATAGGGGCCAAATGAGATTCAGCCATATGTAGAGCAGTATTAGTAAGGCACATAAACCATTTTCCCACCAACCTCCCTGTCCCCTTCTGGGTGCATCCCAAGAGGAAAAAATTCACAGCCAAGATTTAAGGAATTGAAGGAAGCACATGTGGTTAGAGGTTTAAGGACAGCCATGTGCAAAATAGCTTCAAGCTTAGAGGGGATTATTGTCAAATTCACTTGTTTCTCCTATACTCTAACCTGTTGCAGGCAATGTGACTCTAGTTGAATCCATTACACAAGCTAATGGTACATGATACACTTATAAATGTTGACAACATCTTTCCCATACTACTGGCATCTGAAGATCAAGATCTTTTGGCATTCAGTTGAAAAGGTCTCCAATATAGTTTTCTTGTACTCCTTCAGAGTTATTTAAATTCCACTGGCATTTGCCAAAATAGAGTAGGTCACAAGTGCTTCTACATTCTGATTTTCAAAAATTTCTAAATACATGATATGTTGATGGTTGACAGTCAGAAGCCTTAGTCTTCACAGCCCAGGCTAGACAGTGTTTAAAAATCCCCAACAAATTTCAAGAGTCTGCTTACCAAGTAATGTTTTTTCAGTACTATGTGAGCCAGTTTTATAATACTTAGTTCTTCAAATAGTGAAAGAAAAATTGTCTTTTCCCCTCTCCCCACCAAAAAGGAGGCCCAGTACCTAACTGGATCCTTTGGATATTGAAAACTGATTGCTTGGGCATTGTGTTTGGTTCTTTATATCAGGTACTCACACATCAGCATTTTTAAATGTGGCCCAAAACAATATCCTGCTATGGATATTGTCCAACAAACTGTGTCAAACTCTACCTTTGGGGCCCCACAAATGTAATGACACCTTTGAAATTAAGTCTCTGGGACTGATGACTATCCAATTGGAATCACTAACAAAGGGAAGCGATATATACCTGTTGCAGATAGTCAACATTAATAAAATTTCCAAAACATTCAAGACAATGCCATCTTTTTTTTGTAGATGTAACCATATACTAATAGCATAATAGCACACATATGAATGAAAATAATAGACCTAGAAAAGAACCCTCACTAGAATCCAACCATACTGAGTTCCATGCTCAGTTCCTTGGACTTCCAGCCGACAGAACTATAAGAAGTTTCTGTTGTTTGTATGATGCACACTTTATTTTGTTACAGGAGCCTGATTTGACAAGATGAATAATATATGCTTATAATAAAATATTAATATTACTCAATAAGAAATGGGAATAAAGTTATCATACGTGCTGTGATGATAATGAACCATAAAAACTGCACTAAGTGAAAAAGCCAGACACAAAAGGATAAATACTATGAATTGCATTCTTAAGGAATATCTAGATAGGCAAATCCATACCGTAAGTTAGCAATGTTACTGTTGTTCCATAACTCAGTTGTGTCTAACTCTTTGCAACCTCATGGCCTGTAGCCTATCAGGCTCCTCTGTCTGAGGGATTTCCCAGGCTAGAATACTGGAGTGGGTTGCCATTTCCTTCTCCAGGGGATTTTCCCAAGCCAGGGATTGAACCTGCATCTCTTGCATCTTCCACATTGGCAGGCAGGTTCTTTACCAGCTGAGCCACTGGGGAAGCCCTATTGGAGCTTCCCCCTCAAAAAAGACATAATTTGAGTTGTTTGGTGGTGCCATTGAAGACATCACTCAAAAGATTTGTTCTTATTCTACCTCACTCAAAAATATCCACTACTAATAGCTTTTAGTGAGGTAGGGGGTAGCATTTGCTCAGTGTTTTAACAGGATAGCTACCTAAAACCATGGATAAAAATTTGAGGCAAAATAGCTTAAGATAAATGAGCAATGAAGTGTCCTTAGGGGCTCTGAAAATCTCTGATATATTCCTGGGGAAATGGAAGGCCACCTTTATGTGTCAGGCTTTGTGCAGGATCAGAAAAAGACATTATTCCTCTAAACTCTCCTTTTCATGGTGGACCTTTAGGCTCTCTGAAAATAGTAAATGAAAAATAAGGCACAGTGATAAACTGCATGGTTCTACATATCCCAACATACAAAAAGTGACTGCAAGACTTATTGATAAGCTCATTGAATTTGACACTTCAATAGACATACATGAAAAAGTGCAAATATTACAGAATTAGCTCAGAAACGTCATGAAACAGACAACTATTAAAACAAACAGCAATAAAACATGCCTTGGGGACAGTGGAGAAAGAATTCTAACATTGCCATATTATATTATGTTAAATATGCAGTTCTCAAATTCATTCCTTTTTGTGGCTGAGTAATATTCCACTGTGTGTATGTACCACAACATCTTTATGCATTCATCTGTTGATGACATCTAGGTTGCTTCCATGTTCTAGCTATTATAAATAGTACTGCAATGAACATTGGGGTACATGTGTCTTTTTCAACCCCAGGTTTCCTTGGGGGTATATGCCTAGGAGTGGGATTGCTGAGTCATATGGTGGTTTTATTCCTAGTTTTTAAGGAATCTCCATACCATCTTCCATAGTGGCTGTATCAATGTACATTCCCTCCAACAGTGAAAAAGGGTTCCCTCTCTCCACACCCTCTCCAGCATTTATCGTTTGTAGACTTTTTGATGATGGCCATTCTGACCAGTGTGAGGTGATATCTCACTGTGGTTTTGGTCTGTATTTCTCTAATAATGAGCTATGTTGAGCATCTTTTCATGTGTTTGTTAGCCATGTGTATGTTTTCTTTGGAGAAATGTCTTTTTAGGTCTTTTTTCCCACTTTTTGATTGAGTTGTTTTTCTGGTATTGAGATGTATGAGCTGTTTAAGTCAGTTCTAATAAGGTGGATAAACCTAGAGCCTATTATACAGAATGAAATAAGTCAGAGAGAGAAAGATAAATATTGTATACTAACGCATATAAATGGAATCTAGAAATATGGTACTGATGAATTTATTTGCAAGGCAGCAGTGGAGAAACAGACAGAGAATAGACTTATGGACATGGGGAGTGGAGAGAAGAGGGTGAGATGTATGGAGAAAGTAAACATAGAAACTTACATTACCATATGTAAAATAGATGAGTTCAGTTCAGTTGCTCAGTCGTGTCCGACTCTGTGACCCCACAGACTGAAGCACGCCACAGTTCCCTGTCCATCACCAAGTCCCAGAGCTTGCTCAAATTCATGTTCATCGAGTCAGTGATGCCATCTCACCCTCTGTCATCCCCTTCTCCTCCTGTCTTCAATCTGTCCCAGCATCAGGATCTTTTCCAATGAGCTGACTCTTCACATCAGGTGACCAAAATATTGGAGCTTCAGGTTCAGCATCAGTCCCTCCAGAGAATATTTAGGACTGATTTCCTTTAGGATTGACTGATTTCCTTTAGGATTGACTGATTTGATCTTACAGTCTAAGGGACTCACAAGAATCTTCCCCAACACCACAGTTTGAAAGCATCGATTCTTCAGCATTCAGCTTTCTTTATAGTCCAAATCTCACATCCATACATGACTACTGGAAAAACCATAGCTTTAACTAGATGGACCTTTGTCAGAAAAGGAATGTCTCTATTTTGAATATGCTATCTAGGTTGGTCATAGCGTTTCTTCCAAGGAGCAAGTGTATTTTCATTTCATGGCTGCAATCACCATCTTCAGTGATTTTGGAGCCCAAGAAAATAAAGTCTCTTACTGTTTCCACTGTTTCCCCATCTATTTGCCATGAAGTGATGGGACTGGGTGCCATGATCTTTGTTTTTTGAATGCTGAGTTTTAAGCCAGCTTTTTCACTGTCCTCTTTCACTTTCATCAAGAGGTTCTTTATAGTTCCTCTTTGCTTTCTGCCATAAGGATTGTGTAATCTGCGAATCTGAGGTTGTTGATATTTCTCCTGGCAATCTTGATTCCAGCTTGTGCTTCATCCAGCCCAGTATTTCACATGATATATTCTGCATATAAATTAAATAAGCAAGGTGACAGTATATTGCTTTGACATACTCTTTTTTCCCCAATTTGGAACCAGTCCATTGTTTCATGTCCAGTTCTAACTGTTGATTCTTGACCTGAATACAGATTTCTCAGGAGGCAGATAAGGTGGTCTAATACTCCCATCTCTTGAAGAATTTTCCACAATTTGTTGTCATCTACACATTCAAAGGATTTAGCATAGTCAGTGAAGCAGGAGTAGGTGTTTTTTCTGGAATTCTCTTGCTTTTTCTATGATCCAGCGAATGTTGGCAATTTGATTTCTGGTTCCTCTGCCTTCTCCAAATCCAGCTTGAGAATCTGGAATTTCTTGGTTCATGTACTGTTGAAGCCTGGCTTGAAGTATTTTGAGCATTACTTTGCTAGCTTGTGAAAGTGACAGTTGCTCAGTCGTGTTCGACTCTTTGCAACCCCATAGACTATACAGTCCTTGGAATTCTCCCAGCCAGAATACTGAAGTGGGTAGCCTATCCCTTCCCCAGTGGATCTTTCTGACCCATGAATCAAAGCTGGGTCTCCTGCATTGCAGATTCTTTACCAACTGAGCTGTGAGATGAGCACAATTGTGCAATAATTTGAACATTCACTGGCATTGCCTTTCTTTGAGAGTGGAATGAAAACTGACCTTTATGAGTCCATAGCCAATAGGAATTTGCTGTATGTCTCAGGGAACTCAAAACAGGGACTCTGTATCCACCTAAAGGGGTGGGATGGGGAGGGAGATGGGAGAGAGGCTCAAGAGGGAGGGGACATATGCACACCCTTGGCTGATTCATGTTGGTATTTGACAGAAAACAACAAAATTCTGTAAAGCAATTATCCTTCAATTAAGAAATAATTTTTTTTTATTGTAACACATTCAAGAAAGACTTTTTTCCTTTACATTTTTGTTGGTTTTGCCATACATTGACATGAATCCGCCGTGGGTATACATGTGTTCCCCTTCCAGAACCCCCTCCCACCTCCCTCTGAATCAGTTCTCATGAGGTGGATGAAACTGGAGCCTATTATACAGAGTGAAGTAAGCCAGAAGGAAAAACAACAATACAGTATACTAATGCATATATATGGAATTTAGAAAGATAATAACGATAACCCTGTATGTGACAGCAAAAAAAAAAAAAAAAAACGCAGATGTATAGAATAGTCTTTTGGACTCCATGGGAGAGGGCGAGAGTGGGATGATATGGGAGAATGGCATTGAAACATGTAAATTATCATATGTGAAATAATTTTTTTAAAAAGAAAAAAAATCCAGTTCTCAAATAAAAACACAAAACATGTTAAAAAAAAAAAAAAAAGAGAAATTATATACCATATGTAAGAAAAAGAGTAATCAGTATACACTGTCCCTGAGGTAGGGCAGAGATTGGAGTTACAGCCATAAATCAGCTATTTAAAAAATATTTAAAGGGGGATATCAGTCCCATTATTTCATGGCAAATAGATGGGGAAACAGTGGAAACAGTGGCTGACTTTATTTTGGGGGGCTCCAAAATCACTGCAGATGGTGACTGCAGCCATGAAATTAAAAGATGCTTACACCTTAGGACGACAGAGGATGAGATGGCTGGATGGCATCACCAACTCAATGAATATGGGTTTGAGTAGACTCCAGGAGTTGGTGATGGACAGGGAGGCCTGGCATGCTGTGATTCATGGGGTCACAAAGAGTTGGACATGACTGAGTGAACTGAACTGAACTACACCTTGGAAGAAAAGTTATGACAAGCCTAGGCAGCATATTACAAAGCAGAGACATTACTTTGCCAACAAACACCCATCTAGTCAAGGCTATGGTTTTTCCAGTAGTCATGTATGGATGTGAGAGTTGGACTATAAAGAAAGCTGAGTGCCAGTTGGAGAAGACTCTTGAGAGTCCCTTGGACTGCAAGGAGATCCAACCAGTCCATCCTAAAGGAGATCATTGGACTCCTTTAGGATATTCATTGGAAGGACTGATGCTGAAGCTGAAACTCCAATATTTTAGCCACCTGATGCAAAGAACCGACTCATCTGGAAAGACCCTGATGCTGGGAAAGATTGAGGGCAAGAGGAGAAGGGGACGACAGAGGATGAGATGGTTGGATGGCATCACCGACTCAATGGACATGAGTTTGAGTAAACTCTGGGAGTTGGTGATGGACAGGGAGGCCTGGCATGCTGCAGTTCATGGGGTCACAAAGAGTCAGACACGACTGAGCAACTGAATGGAATGGATCAGCCAGGATGGTGGAGTAGAAAGATCCTGAGCTCACTTTTTCTCATAAGGACATCACAATCACAGATATTTTCACAATCATCAATGAAAAGAACTGGAACCTACCAGAAAAGGTCTACAAGTAAAGGCATAAAGAAGAAATCAAAAGGAGACACGTAGGAGTGGTGGAGTCACACTATAATCAAGTTCCATATCCCCATGTGGGTGACCTACAAAGTGAAGAATAATTATATTGCAGAGGTTTTCCAATATGAGTGGGATTACTGAATCCCACATTAGTCTCCCCAGTCTGGGGGTCCTGCACTGGGAAGACAAGCCCACAGAGCATTTGTCTTTGAAGTACAGTGGGGCTTAATTTTCGAGGTCTCACAGGAATGGGGGAAATAGAGACTTTATTCTTAAAAGGTACATACAGAATCTCAAATTTACCAAGACTCATGGCAAAAGCAGTGATTTAATATGGGCCTGGGCCAGATCTACCTGCTGGGCTTAGAGAGTCTCCCAGAAAGGTGGGAGTAGAGGGTAGCTGCGTCATACCTTGGGGACATAGACACTGGTGTCAGCCATATTTTAGAACATTCTACCGTATAAACACTGGTACTAGATGCTGCCATTTTGGTATCCTCCCTCCACCTCATTAACACCAAAACCAGGCCCCAACCAAGAGCCTATAAGCCCTGGTGCTGGGACATCCCAGGCCATTCAGCTAAATGGGCAGGGATACTGTCTCAACCATTAGCAGACATGCTGCCTAAAGGATTTCTGAGCCTACAGCTGCATGTCCTTAGCCATAGCCATGCCCACCAGAGGATTAATACCCAGCTCTACCCACCAGTGGGCAGATATGATCCCTGCCCTCAGGAACTCTTCATGAGCCTCACCTACCAGGGGGCAGATACCAAATGTAAGGAAACCATCATATGGTAGGCTGCAAACCCAGGACTCCCAAAGAGGTTAGACCTACTTTAGGACCAGAGGGATCCTGACCAGCCCACTAGCAGACCAATGCAGGCTTTGGGACACACCAGACCACATACCTAACTGTTAGGAACCACCCCCCCAAAACCAATTCTGTGAAACAAGCTGTGGGATTACTAGGCTCTGTGGCCAGGAATTGGCTGTTTCCTAGTTGTTCAGCACTAACCCAAAGATCTGACTTCACCCACCAGTAGGAGGACAACAGCCCTGGAGTTTTAAGACCCATAATCCACACATCAGGGATCCAGCACTAGACCAAGAGCCCCCTATGTTTCTGCAGGCAGCCTTCTTGTGGTCAGACCCTGAAGCAGTAGCTGGCAGCAGCCACATAAAGCAAAGCCTGGCAACCAACCATGTTAGGGGCCAACCAAGCCTACCAGACTGTGTAGATAGTCAGCCTGCCACAACAGAAGGACCCATGCAACCCTCTTATGAGGAATCCCTCAAGCTTATAGCTGAATGACAAGAGGGTAGTAAACTGCTGGGATGCATAGGATGTCTCTTAAACAAGCTACTCTACTTGTTAAAAAACATAAGTAATATACAGAAAAATACAAATAGTAACTTAGACAAAGAGAGGTGGCAGAGTACTATGTTCCACATGAAGGAAATAGACAAAACGCCAGAAGAGGAACTAAGGGAAGTGGAAATAGGCAATCTACCTAGGAAAGTGTTCAAAGTAGTGATCATAAAGATGATCATAGAACTAAGAGAAGACTGGTTACACAGAGCAAAAAGTTAAGAAGTTTTTTAGCAAAGAGATAGAAAATACAAAGAACAAACAGACATGAATACAATAACTGAAATTAAAAATACAGTATGAGGGATCAATAGTAGACTAAATAAAACAAAGGAATGGATCAGTGAGGTGTAAGACAGAGTAGTGGAAATCACTGCACTTGAACAGAAAAATAAAAGAAAAAAAAATAACAAAATTAAGGAAATGCTAAGAGACTTTTGGAAAAGCATCAAGTGCACTAATGTTTGTATTATAAGGGTCCCAGAAAGAAAAGAGAGAGAAAGGGCCTGAGAAAATATTTGAAGACATATCTGAACACCTCCCTAACCTGGAGGTGGGTGGGGGAAGTAACTCAAGTCCAGGAAGCTCAGAGAGCCCTATAAGGTTTGAAATAAGAGGAATGCATCAAGACACATTTTAATTAAAATGAAAAATGAAAGATAAAGAGAGAATATTAAAAACAACAAGGGTAAAACAAACAAACAAACAAAAAAGAACTTCAGCTGATTTGTCAGGAGAAACTGTAAACCAGAAAAGAGTGCATGATATATTTAAACTGATGAAATGGAAAAGCCTACAACCAAAAATACTCTACCTAACAAAGCTTTTGTTGAGATTTTATTGAGAAATATAAAGCTTTACAGACAAGCAAAAACTAAAAGTGTTCAGCACCACCAAAATGACTTTATGACAAATGTTAAAGGAACTTCTTTAGGTGAAAGTGAAAGACCACAACTAGAAAGAAGAAAATTACAAAATGAAAAAGCTCATCAGTAAAGGCAAACATACAGTAAAGGTAGGAAGTCATCAACACACAAAGCTAGTAGGGAGGTTAAAAGACAAAAGTAGTACAAGAATCTATATCCACAGTAAGTAGTTAAGGAATACACAAAACAATTAGATGTAAAATATGATATCAAAAATAATGATGAGGGGCTGCTGCTAAGTCGCTTCAGTCGTGTCCAACTCTGTGCTACCCCATAGATTGCAGCCCACCAGGCTTCCCCGTCTCTGGGATTCTCCAGGCGAGAATACTGGAGTGGGTTGCCATTTCCTTCTCCAATGCATGAAAGTGAAAAGTGAAAGTGAAGTCACTCAGTCATGCCCTACTCTTAGCGACCCCATGGACTTCAGCCTACCAGGCTCCTCCATCCATGGCATTTCCCAAGCAAGAGTACTGGAGTGGGGTGCCATTGCCTTATCCGTGGAGAGTACAATTGCAGGGTATTTAAAATGTATTTGCTTGAGTCAAGAGGGTGGAGGAGTAGGAAGTCATGGAGGTCATCTCTGCCACAAGTGTATCAAAAACACATCTACAAATGGGACAATTCCCACAGAGCTCTGGCTTAACCCTAACAGAGGATGTTGAATACCTAAAAGGATAAAAAGAATCCTTGTATAACTGGGTAAGATGAAAGAAAGAAGAGACAAGGAAAAGGACAAGAAGTGGGAAAGGACCTGTGCCCCTAGAGGGAGAGCTGAACGAGAAAAAAGGTTCTCACATCTGGGGAAGCACCTTCACCAGCAGGGAGATCAGTTGGAGCAGAAGAGCTTTGGGGGCTATTGGAGGAAAGCACAGCAAATGGTCTGTGGCAAACAGGACAGAGTGAGATGTACACAGATGGTTCATGCCACAACCTCACATACTCTATCCTAAGATGTGTGTCCACTGGTGCAGACAGAGGCTGGGTGTTGAAACATGGGGTCTAGAGAACAAACCTTGAGAGAGGACTCTTGGAGAACGTAAGGAGACAGCCTGAGGAGATGAGAGTGAGAAAATCCACAACTGGGAATGCTTGTGGAGAAAACTTGAACTTCCATCGAAGTAAAGAGCCATTGTGGAATAATGCACAACAGAGGGGGATCCCATTTTCCCTCTCTCTCCACATGCAAATCCTAGCCTTTTGGATAGGATGAACAAGAAAGGGCTCCTGCCAGGGCCAGCTCTTTTACTCCTTTGTCCACCACCTCTCCCATGTGACCTGTACCCACCAGGGCTGGATACCCAACAAAACCCATCCCCACTGGGGGCTTCTGTGATGCTGATGAACACCACCTCCTCCTCCACACCATGCCCTGGCCACAACAAGTGTTTCTGTGACCCTGCTGACCACCACCTTCTCCTCTTCACACTTTCCCTGCCATGGTGGGCATTCTCGCAACCCCAGCTACCACTGTCTCCATGCCCCATCCTCAGTGAGGTGGACTCATGTGCTTTGGGGAAGCCTCAGAAGCAGACCCCTGGGGGTACCCACATGCAGAGGTGGTGTTGAAAATATAGCGGAGCCCCAGGGGCTGTGCAACTAAGGAAGAAAAGCTGAAATATCTTTTCACGGCTATATAGACTGTGAATTGACATCCCCACAACTGGGTTTGTAAACTCAGAGCTGACAAAACATCTGAACAGATAGAGTGCTCTTGTAGCCAAGATGGGCCTAGTTTTAGCAGTTGTAGACTTTGTGGGCACATACATGCAAGAGTTGTGTCAGGCCAGAGTCTAAGCTGCCCACATAGTGCCCACAGCAGGTCCAGAGTCATATTACTGCAGCTCTTGAATCTGCAAACTAGAACAACCACTATGGAAAACAGTGTGGAGATTCCTTAAAAAACTGGAAATAAAACTGCCATATGACCCAGTAATCCCACTGCTGGGCATACACACTGAGGAAACCAGAATTGAAAGAGACATGTGTAGCCCAATGTTCATCACCACATTGTTTACAATAGCCAGGACATGGAAGCAGCCTAGATGTCCATCAGCTGACGAATGGATAAGAAATCAGTGGTATATATACACAATGGAATATTACTCAGCCATTAAAAAGAATACATTTGAATCACTTCTGAGGTGGATGAAACTGGAGCCTATTATACAGAGTGAAGTAAGCCAGAAGGAAAAACAACAATACAGTATACTAACACATATATATGGAATTTAGAAAGATGGTAACGATAACCCTGTATGCGAGACAGAAAAGAAATGCAGATATATAAAACAGTCTTTTGGACCCTATGGGAGAGGGCAAGGGTGGGATGATATGGGAGAATGGCATTGAAACATGTTAATTATCATATGTGAAATCAATCGCCAGCCCAGGTTTGATGCTCAGGGCTGGTGCACTGGGATGACCCAGAGAGAGGGAATCGGGTGGGAGGTGGGAGGGGGGTTCTGGAAGGGGAACATATGTATACCCATGGCAGATTCATGTCAATGTGTGGCAAAACCAACACGATAATGTAAAAAATAAAATAAAATAAAAAATAAAATATTTTTTAAAAAAGAAAAAAAAAGCAATCAGTGGTACATATACACAACGGAATATTACTCAGCCATTAAAAAGAATAAATTTGAATCAGTTCTACTGAGGTGGACTAAACTGGATTATACAGAGTGAAGTAAGCTAGAAGGAAAAACAACAACACAGTATACTAACGCATATATATGGAATTTAGAAAGATGGTAACGATAACCCTGTATGCGAGACAGCAAAAGAGACGCAGATGTATAGAATAGTCTTTTGGACTCTATGGGAGATGGCAAGGGTGGGATGATATGGAAGAACGGCATTGAAACATGTAAATTATCATATGTGAAATCAATCACCAGCCCAGGTTTTATGCTTGATACAGGGTGCTCAGGTTGGGGCACTGGGATGACCCAGAGGGATGGAATCAGGAGGGAAGTGGGAGGGGGTTCTGCAAGGGGAACACATGTATACCCATGGTGGATTCATGTCAATGTATGGCAAAATCAACACGATAATGTAAAGAAAATAAATAAAATAACAAATAAAAACTTGAAAAAAAAAAGGAAGGTGTCATGGCTGGGTGGTTTGTGGGTTTTATTTTTTTCTTTTCCTTTTTTTTTTTAAAGCCTTAAGCTCTAAGTTGAAACGTTCTCAGATGTTTGGGGGAAAAAAACATCCTCTTAAAAGAGGTCCTTGTGCTTGGCTTCTGGGGAGACTGCCCTGAGCAGGTGAATCATATGGCAATTATAGATATTATATGCTGACTGCACCCACCACTTTCCCCTAAACTTGCCTCTTAGGTTGTTATGCTACTTTCCCCTTACTTTGCTACATTTCTGTAGTTAAGTTGGTTTTACTTGAATGATTCATGTTTAGGGGAAAAGAAATGAAAATACCCTTAAAATTTGTTTCAAGTCCTCCTGCAAATAAAAAATAAATGAAGTTGCAGGTGTAAAAAAATTTAAAACTAAAAATACACTAAAGGGGATCAACAGTAGATTAGATTACACAGGACAATTAGGTGATCTGGAAGACAGAATAGTGCAAATCACCAAATCAGAACACTAAAAAAGAATGTTAAAATATGAGCAAAGTTCAAGAGACCACTGGTATATCAAGCATACCAACAGTCACAATATAGCAGCTGACAAAGGAAACAGATGGGGAAAAAAAGGACAGAAAGATTATTTGAAGAAGCGGAGGACACATTACATAACCTGGGGAAGACAATAAACATTCAGGTTCAAGAAGCACATAAACTCATAAAAAGATAAACCCAAAGGGATTCACATCAAGACAAATGATAATTAAAATGGCAAATTTTAAAGATAAAGAGAGAATCTGAAATGCAGGAAGAGATAAACAACTAATCACATACAAGGGAAATCCCTTAAGATGTCAGCTGAATTTTCAGTAGAAACTTTTCAGCCCAGATGGGAGTAACAGGATATATATAAGTCCTAAAAAGGCAAAAAAAAAAAAAAACACTTCAATACTCTACATGGGAAATTTTTCATTCAGAAATGGAGAGTTTCTCAGAGAAATAAAAAGAGTTCACCAGCACTAAGCTGGTCTTCCAAGAAATAATGAAAGGTCTTCTTTAAGCAAAACAAAGTGTCCTACCTAGAAAATACATGAAAGGAAAAGAATCTCACCAGCAATGGCAATTTTAAAGTAAAGGCAGTGGATCAGTCACTTAAAAAACTAGTATGAAAGTTAAAAGGAAAACTAGCAAAGTCAACTATAGGTACAATATGTAGAGACTCATAGACAATTTTTTAATACCTTGTCAGAACAGAAGACGACAGAGGAGTAAGACAGGGAGATTGCCAACCTGCCCACAAATACATCAAAAATTCATCAAGATGTGGATTAATTAACACACGTCAACCTTTGAACAACAGCAGAAGACCCCAGGCCTCAAAGGGGCAATCTAAGCTCCCTGGAACAAAGGGATTGGGCCCAAACCATTGAGGTGGGAGCACTAAGTCAAAGATCCCAGACTACCAGAGAACTCCTAACTCCAGAGGGTATTAATTACTGATAACTTCCACAAAGGCCTACACCTGTACACAAAGCCTGGTATTGCCCAGCTGCCTATGGCATCCACTGCAGGGCACTTTACCCAAACAACAAACAAGACAAAAATAATAATCAGCTGACAGGATTCCTACAGATACCTCAAAGTATACCACCAACACAGCCCTGCCCATCAGAGGAAAAGAAAATCTCACCTTCTCCCACTAGAACTGCAGGCAAAAGTCATGCTAATAAGTCGCTTCAGTAGTGTCCAACTCTTTGTGACTCCATGGACTGCATCTCACCAGGCCCCTCTGTCCATGGAATTCTCTAGGCAAGAATACTGGAGTGGTTTGATATTTCCTACTCCAGGGGATCTTCCCAATCCAGGGATTGAACCCATGTCTCTTGTGTTTCCTGCACTGGCAGGCGGATTCTTTACCACTAGCACCACCTGGGAAGCCTACCCTTAACAAGAAGTCAACACAAACCACTAAATTAACCTTTTCTATTGTGGCCAAAAATCAAAAGGAAGAAGGAATACACCTCTAAAATCTGGGGGAAAGGAGACCTCAAATGGAGTAAGTTAGGAAAAAATGTGAAGACAGGGAAGCATAGCACAAATGAAAGAACAAGGTAGAAACTCACAAGACCAAATAAATGAAGAGGAAATAGGCAAACTATCTGAAAAAGAATTCAGAATAATGATAATAAATTTGTTCCAAGAATATAAAATAGAATGGAGAAAATGCAAGAAACAATTAATACAATTACCAAGGACATAGAAGAAATAAAGAATGAAAAAGAGATGAATAACACTATTACTGAAATTAAAATAATATAGAAGGAACCAGCAGTAGAATAACTGAAGCAGAAGAACAGATAAGTGAAATGAAAGATAGAATGGTGGAAATAACTTCTGAAGAGCAGAATAAAGGGAAAAGAATGAAAAGAATTGAGGATAGACTCAGAGACCTCTGGGACAATATTAAACACACCATCATTCGAGTAACAGGGGTCCCAGAGGAATAAGTGAGAAAGAAAGGAACTGAGAAATTTTTTGAAGAGATTATAGTTGAAAACATTCCCAACATGGTAAAGGAAAAGGCAATCAAGTCAAAGAAGTTCAGAGAGTTCCATACAGGATAAACCCAAGGAGAAATACGTTAAAACATACACTAATAAGGCTAACAGATATTAAAAACAAAGAATATTAAAAGCAGCATATGGGAGAACGGCATTGAAACATGTAAATGATCATATGTGAAATCAATCGCCAGCCCAGGTTTGATACTTGATACAGGGTGCTCAGGGCTGGTGCACCAGGATGATCCATTTTTAGCTTTTTAAGAAACCTCCATAATATTCTCCATAATGGCTGTACCAATTTACAATCCACCAATAGTGCAGAAGGGTTCTGTTTTCTCCACACCCTCTCCAGCATTTATTGTTTGTAGACTTTTTCATAATGGCCCTTCTGATTGATATGAGGTAATGTATTATTTCAGTTTGATTTGCATTTGTCTGATAATTAGTGATTTTGAGCATCTTTTCATGTGCCTCTTTGTGATCTGTATATCTTCTTTAGAGAAATGTCCATTTAGGTCTTCTGTAATTTGTGCAATGGAATAGTACCCAACCATAAAAAAAGAATGAAATTCTGCCATTTGCAGCCACTAGGATGGACCTAGAGAATATTATGCTTTTCAAAATATTTCTTAAGTTTTTGATTGAAGGATAATTTTCCTACCAATCTTGATTACAGCTTGTGCTTCGTTTAGCCTGGCATTTCTCATGATGTATTCTCCATATAAGTTAAATAAGCAGGGTGACAATATACAGCCTTGACATATTCCTTTCTCAATTTTGGAACCAGCCTGTTGTTCCATGTCTGGTTCTAACTGTTACTTCTTGACCTGTATACAGGTTTCTCAGGAGGCAGGTGACATAGTCTGGTATTCCCATCTCTTAAAGAATTTTCCACAGTTTGTCGTGATCCACACAGTCAAAAGCTTTAGCGTAGTCAATGAAGCAGATGTATTTTCTGGAATTCTCTTGATTTTTCTATGATTCAGTAAATGTTGGCAATGTGATCTCTGGTTTCTCTATGTTTTCTAAATCCAGCTTGTACATCTGGAAGTTCTTGGTTCATGTACTGTTGAAGCCTAGCTTGGAGCATTTTGAGTATGACCTTGCTAGTACGTGAAATGAGTGCAATTGTGCTGTCATTTGAACATTAGTCCTTAGGGAAATGCAAATTAAACAACAGTGAAATACTACTTCACACCCACTGCCATGGCTGTAATGAAAACAAAAATGGTTGAACACTGCTTAAGTAAGTTTTTCTCCACAGGCTTAAGGTGTAACAGTGTTGAAATACTAACTTCTTGTTATAATTGTAATAATTGTTTTGATTGTAAGCTAGTGTCTTTGTTATTCTGTTCAAAAGAATACTCATTTGCATGCAAGTATAATTTTATAAGTACTTTTTAAAACTAAACATCTGAAGGTAAGAGGGAATGGTTAAACTGTGAAAATATCCTTATGCTAATTTTAGTGAAGCCGCTATAAAACATTTCAGACAATATCTAGTAAACTCATTAAATACTCATTTTATATGGAAAAGGACACGCCATGAAAAGGCATATGCAAAAGTATCCCAGCTTTGTAAGAATTTATTTAATAAAAACAATGGAAAGTGTTAATATTTTGCTATAAGCCCTGGTGCATATGAGGTGGATTTATGGTTGATTATTTTCTTCCTGTCATTTTGCTAGGTTGTATACCGTGCCCATGTTTTTCATACAATTTCTCTGTAATCGGTGAAAAATAAAAAAAAATATTATCTTCAATAAATCCGGTAATGACCAGTCAGTAAAAATTACCAAGACACTGAGTCAAGATGGCAGACTGAGCAGTTGTGCATTTCTCTCCTTCAACCTCAAACTCCCTTAAATGACAGGAAAGGCAGGTTTCCTTATATAAAGAGTAACTCTGGAATAGCAGGGGGAAAGGAAATGGCAAATTCCTGGAGGATGGAAAGCAGACAGGGCAGGAGTACAGAGATGGAGTTACGGATAGGGGTTGGGAATCTGGGAGCCCAGAACTGAAGAAGCGGCGCTAGGCGGTTGGAGAGGGGATTTGTTGGGCAGGCTGGTCCAGATTTTGGAAAGGGGCGGGGCAAGGAACCAAAGAACTACTCCCACGCCCAAGGCAGTGGTGGATGGAGAGTTGGGGGTAGGGGAGGGCGCGGTGCTGGACAGGAAGGGGAGGCCTCTCTCCTGGCAGGAAGCTGAGCTCTACGGGAAAGAGGGAGGAGACTGGCGACTGCAGTGACTGGTTGGAGTCCGAGGTGGCAGAGGGCCCGCCGCTGCCACCGAGAGGGAGCGGAGGGCACCAGCCTCCCCCACCCCACCCCGAGCAGAATGCCGGAGACATTGCCGCCATCCTGTCCGCCTATCCAGCAGCCCACTTGACACCCTCCGCGCCTAAAGATCCTCCCTCCCAGCTCTCGCAAGCACCTAACTCGTCGTCTGCTGGTCCTCCTTCGACACAGCCTCCCGGCAGAGGCAGCAGCTAGGTGTCCGATTTGAGCACGCGAGGTCCGCTATCCTCAGCTTGGGGGAGTCTCTGCCCTCTGGTCTGGACAATGTTGGACGCAGGGCGGGAGGAATAAGGGGGTGCCCTCTATTTCTCTGACCACAACCAGAACTCCATAGCGCTAGCGTAGCCGGAACTAGCTAGGGAGGAAGGTTACTTACTGCTTGCACGCAGGGTGCAGGGGATTTCCAGCTTTTCTGCCACGCTTTGGAGGAAAACGGGCGTCTGGGCGTGTGGAGTGCACTCATTAGGAGAAAAAGTTCACCGTGTCATGCATTGAATTTATTTTTTCTTGATTTCCCTTATTGGGCCGCTTTGTTACTGTGCTCCACGCAGGCATGAAGACCCCGCTCGCAAAAACGGCTTCTGGGCAGCGGTCCAGGACAGGCGCAGGGCATGCCAGTGTGTCTGTTACCATGATGAAGAGAAAGACTGCGCACAAGAAGCATAGGAGCACACCCATCTCCCAGCCTCCAAGGAATATCGTGGGCTGCAGAATTCGGCATGGATGGAAAGACGGAGATGAACCTCTAACAGAGTGGAAGGGAACCGTTCTGGATCAGGTACCTGTAAATCCCTCTCTGTATCTTATCAAATATGATGGATTTGACTGTGTTTATGGATTGGAACTTCACAGAGATGAAAGAGTGTCATCACTTGAAGTCCTTCCTAATCGAGTTGCATCATCTAGAATCAGTGATACACACGTAACGGAAATTATGATTGGCAAAGCAGTGGAACATATTTTTGAGACAGAGGAAGGTTCCAAAAATGAATGGAGGGGGATGGTCTTAGCTCAGGCACCTGTCATGAATATGTGGTTTTACATTACCTATGAGAAAGATCCTGTATTATATATGTACCAGCTCTTAGATGATTATAAAGACGGTGACCTACACATCCTTCCAGATTCCAATGATTCTCCTCTCACAGAGAGGGAGCCAGGAGAAGTCATAGACAGCCTAGTAGGCAAACAAGTGGAATATGCCAAGGAGGATGGCTCCAAGAGAACTGGCATTGTCATTCATCAGGTGGAAGCAAAACCCTCTGTGTACTTCATCAAATTTGATGACGATTTCCGTATCTATGTCTATGATTTGGTAAAAACATCTTAGAGGTCATTTTGAAATTTGCCAAATATGTGAGACTGCTTGTAAAATCTGAACACACAGAAAGTCTTGATTGCTTTACAATTTGTAAGAACCATCTTCTCCCCTTTTTCACACTCTTGCTTGGCAAAAAATTAAAACTTCCACCCTCTCAGACATGTTTTGAAGAATCCTTCTGCCCTTATCTCTAACCTTTTTATATGTTCCTCCTCACAGTAGAATGATTGGCTTATCTAATTAGTAAGAAGGGTAAAGTCTGACATTCATTGGCTCATATTTTTACCTTGGGTGGTGTTAATAGACTAAAGGTAATTGAACACTTATTGCCTCATTCTTTTGGGCATTTAGACAATCTTCACTGAAGTGTGAAGCTTCCTGAGATATTCAATTTGGCTGCCTAAGTATCTTGGAAACTTCAAGCCTCCCCTTAGGTGACTTCAAATGTCTAATTTGGGGAAGGAGTGAGAGGCTCATGTTGGTCTTCCATCCAAGTTGCATTTTAAATTCCAACTGTACTGAAAGTCTTATTCTTGTACTTATTATTCAACTTGGTTCAAAATCAAGAGGGCAGTTAGTTTGTATGTTAGTGCATAGGCTGAGAAATCTTACAAAATTGTTAACGGGTAAGCATTTGGGAACCTAATGCAAGTAGAGAAATCATGGTTAGTCATTAACGGCATTAGGATTTCTGTTGTCTACAATAGTTCTGGTTTGTACCTATAGAAATGGAGTGAGTTTTTACAGAAATAGGCTGTGCAGACAGAATTTAACACAATTGGACTTTGCCAGCCCAATGGAGCATTAGGCCAGGCTCTGGCTAGAGTCCTCAGTCACAGGGTAAAGGCTAGGTATAGCATGGTTGGCAGATTTGTTCAGGACCTCAAAATAAAGGAGCAAAAGTCTGGAATCAGACTGAGATACAGATTTCTTTCCTATGCTAAGAGGGATGCTTTGAATTTTTAGATTACATTTTCACTAGATTCTTAGAAGACTTATGAGTTCCAGCATATAAGGTGGGAAAGGCACTTGCTAGAACTAAAAAGACTGAAAATAGGCTTTGCTTCCTTGTAGGAATTGGTGAACCCATTTATTATGGTGTCCTAGTAGGACTATGAAACACATGCAAGATGATCAAAAGACAGTGATATTCAAAGTGCTTTAATGTTTTAAATGCTTTCATTAGTAGATAGAAATCTAATAGATATTTGTTAGTGTGCTTTTTTCAGCTTTATCCTGTTTTTTGGCTGGGCCAAAGAAACTCATATGCAGATAAGGGTGAACCATATTTCAGCAGAAAAATAAGTAATGGAATGGGCCTTGTATCTTCCATTATTAAAGGCATTATGGAAAGTCAACTTTGGGAAAGGTTGAAAAATGGGCAAAGTTTTGGAGAGAAACACCTGGTCAAAACCAATGTGTTCTCATTGGGTTTGTAAGAGAAGCTCCATTAGCACTAACAGCCAGGACATGGACTTCTGCAGATGTGGCGCTGGGACTCAAGATGGTACAATCAACCACTTGGGTAGTATCTTCCAAATTAAAGTTCACAGGTCATAGAGTCAAGACTATCGGCACAGAGAGACCACTTCCTGCTGAGGATGAAACAAAGAAGATACTCTCTTCTCCCATATATTCTCTGTCTACTTTCCTTCCTTTTGATGTCACTAAGTCTCTCCTTAGATACTTGATGACAGCTGCAGTGTGGGTCTGAATTACCCTATATCCTAAGTCGCAGAGACATAAATGTGTTTGAGTACCTGTTTTAGAGGCTGAGGGTTAGTGTGCTTTCTAATTTTGGAGATGTGATGCTGATACTGTGACAATCTTATGCCCTGTTGACCCTGTAGACTCTTAATGTGTGACTTCATTAATGTATATAAATTTATATACATTTATATAATTCAATGTATGTAAACATGCAATTGTGGGGTTAGATTAATTCAACTCCTGAAGTTCTAAAGGAACTACACCAAATCAAGAGGAAGACAGTCCAGGCTACAGCTGCTGAAGGAACCCCATTATCTGTCAACACATCTTTGTGAGATCTGTATGGTTAACATCAGAAAAACAAAAAATTTGGAAAGGCAGAATTTTGGACGTTAATTCTTTTGGATTAAAAAAAAAAGAAATTTCATTTGAGGCATTCATTTTTCCCTTCGAGTTTAGTAACTGATATGGCTTTCATATAGTTCAAATTAGGGCATTTTCATTATGTTGTTGACATTGTGTTATTTGGAGCATTTTAATGCTATCTTTGGGGCTTATTGTATAATCTTTATAAGCTGTGTCAGATAATGTGGTTGGATACAATTATAAATTGAAAATAAAGTAGTGAATTTTCAGACAGGGCTGTATGTAACTTTAGAATTAGTTTAATTACTAATTATTCTGACATATTTCAGTGCCTTCTGGAGCAAAAGTAGAACTGCTTTCCAGTCTTACACAAGTGGGAGCAAGACATTCCTAAGATCCTGCTGTTCTCCCCCAAAAGGGACAGCCAAGCCCTGTTTGTCTTGGGTGTTGGAAATATGGACAGAAATGTCCAAATGTATGATAGGATCTATCTTCTGCCTCTCTCCATGTTCCTGAACAAGAAAAAGGAATTATGCCTCTCAAAAATATTTGGAAGAAAATTTCTACCTATCTCTACTAGTGACTCATTCAGTCTCCCAAGTGGGAGGAGAAATAACTTGGTAAAATATGAGAAAAGGATTATTATGGATGTGTAACTTAGGGCCGTGTTGGCTCTTGAGCTCATTTCTCACAGAAAGATATAGGAAAGTGTCACTAGATGACTGAGTAAATGTCTAATCTACAGACCTCTCTCACCCTCTGCGGTGGGGGATCAATTGTCTTTACACTTGGGGTAGAAGTTTATTTCAGGCTTAGGTCCAAAACATGTTCTCCAGTACAGCTCTATAAGCAATAAAGCCAATACATATTTTTATTCTTAAAAATTTTTAATATGTTAATCATTTTGCACAAAAACACATGCCTCTGGTGAAAATCAAACAGTTCAAAAGAATATACGGTATAAAGTTCAGTTCAGTTCAGTCGCTCAGTCATGTCCAACTCTTTGCAACCGCATGAACTGCAGTACACCAGGCCTTCCTGTCCATCACCAAATCCCGGAGTCCACTGAAACACAAGTCCATCGAGTCAGTGAAGCCATCCAATCATCTCATTCTCTGTCGTCCCCTTCACCTCCTACCCTCAGTCTTTCCCAGCATCATGGTCTTTTCCAATGAGTCAGCTCTTTGCATCACATGGCCAAAGTATTGGAGTTTCAGCTTCAAAATCAGTCCTACCAATGAACTCCCAGGACTGATCTCCTTTAGGATGGGCTGGTTGGATCTCCTTGCAGTCCAAGGGACTCTCAAGAGTCTTCCCCAACACCACAGTTCAAAAGCATCAATTTTTCCGTGCTCAGCTTTCTTCACTGTGCAACTCTCACATCCATACATGACTACTGGAAAAACCATAGCCTGACTAGATGGACCTTTGTTGGCAAAGTAATGTCTCTGCCTTTTAATATGCTATCTAGGTTAGTCATAACATTCCTCCCAAGGAGTAAGCGTCTTTTAACTTCATGGCTGCAGTCACCATCTGCAGTGATCTTGGAGCCCAGAAAGATAAAGTCTGACACTATTTCCCCATCTATCTGCCATGAAGTGACGGGACCGGATGCTATGATGTTAGTTTTCTGAATGTTGAACTTTAAGCGAACTTTTTCACTCTCCTCTTTCACTTTCATCAGGAGGCTCTTTAGATCTTCTTCACTTTCTGCCATAAGGATGGTGTCATCTGCATATCTGAGGTTATTGATATTTCTCCCGGCAATCTTGATTGCAGCTTGTGCTTCTTCCAGCCCAGCATTTCTCATGATGTACTCTGAATAGAAGTTAAATAAGCAGGGTGACAATATATAGCCTTGATGTACTCCTTTTCCTATTTGGAACCAGTCTGTTGTTCCATGTCCAGTTCTAACTGTTGCTTCCTGTCCTACATACAGGTTTC
>ML663487.1:2357417-2371397 GCA_007570785.1 Antilocapra americana | reverse complement strand
TGTGCTAGAGACATTCAAATGGTAAACATACTATTGTTAAGTCTGATCATGCAGAAATCCGACCTTTTGCAAGGAAAATGAGCTTAATGTTAAAGTTGTTGATGGTAGGCAAAAAACAAAAGTTTGCATAAAATAGTTGTGATGTAATGGGGATGTTCTTTGGCTATGATACTGCAAGCTAACAGAAATAAAGTGAGAGACTTCTCCACCGCCCTTTGGAGAGACTTCTCCATCACCTCACAAAACTAACAGCAATAGATACTGCTTCATCACCACACACCGACTCAGCTCAGTTCTTCCGCCAACGCCACTCATCCCTCAAGACCCCTGGACCCCGCCGGGGCTGGACCCCGCCAAGGCTCCTTTGTCCATGGAATTCTGTAGGCAAGAATCCTGGAATGAATTGCCATTCCCTTCTCCAGGGGATCTTTCTGGCCCAGGGATCAAAATCTCCTGCATTGCAGGCAGATTCTTTATTCTCTGAGCCGCCAGGGAAGCCCCACTGATTCAAAGCATACATCCTAATCTTTTAAATAAGGACTCTGCCCTGATAGCAAAATGAGTCTTCTGGTCAGCCAGCCTCTATTTGTTCTCTAAGAGAGTCTCCCTTGGAGACTTATCTTGGGTGGGTGCAGTTCTTTAGGGGTGAACAGTTTTAACTGTCTCATTTCAGTCACTCAGTCATGTCCAACTCTTTGCAACCCCATGGACTGCAGCACACCAGGCACCCCTGCCCATCACCAACTCCTGGAGCTCTCTCAAACTCACGTCCATCGAATTGGTTATGCCATCCAACCCTCTCATCCTCTGTCATCCCCTTCTTCTCCTTCCTTCAATCGTTCCCAGCATCAGGGTCTTTTCCAATGATTCAGTTCTTCACATCAGTTGGCCAGAGTATTGGAATTTCAGCTTCAGCATCAATCCTTCCAATGAATATTCAAGACTGATTTCCTTTAGAATGGACTGGTTTGATCTCCTTGCAGTCCAAGGGACTCTCAAGAGTCTTTCCAACACCTTAGGAAGCATCACCATGAACATAGCTAGTGGAGGTGATGGAATTCCAGTTGAGCTATTTCAAATCCTAAAAGATGATGCTGTTAAAGTGATGCACTCAATATGCCAGCATTTAACGGTCTACTCCATTTTATACCATTTCTTGTGTCTGGAAGTTGTTCTGGGTTTAAATTATGAGTTTGTGCCATTGTTGGCCAGAATTGGATTCTCTTGAATATAGTAGTTCTCAAGCTTTAGCACATGTTAGAACCACCTAAAGAGTTTGTTAAACTACAGATTGCTGGGGCCCACCAACAGAAATGCTGATTCAGTTAGTGTGTGGTCCAAGGATTAACATATTCTAACATGTTCACACAGGAGACTGAGACTACTGATCCTGGGATCCCACACTGAGAATTACTGACTTGTAGTTGCCAGTTGAGTGAAGCCAGAATTGTGAAAACCAGAATCAGTGGTAAAGAATCCACTTGCTAATGCAGGAGACCTGGATTCAATCCCTGGGTCAGAAAGATACCTGGGGAAGAAAATGACAACCCACTCCAGCGTTCTTGCCTGGAAAATTTCATGGACAGAGGAGCCTGGTGGGCTACAGTCCAGAGGGTTGAAAAAGAGTTGGATACGGCTTAGTGACTAAGCAACAATAACAGTTGCAGCTAGCAATCCTTACATTACTCGGTTCTATTGAGAACTAAATGAAAAACTATACCTTTAACATATAATAGTACAGTGATGGTACTTCATAAAAATGAATTCCATTTCGTTTCCAAGAGGGTGCAGTTCACATTCTTTTAGTAAACATTTATAATTAGCAATGCCTAGTGACATTTAGTTATTGAATATAGTCCAGAAATTCTGCTACTGAAATGTGAATTTAAATAATTCTTTAGATTTGTAGGGCTTCCCTCATAGCTCAGTTGGTAAAGAATCTGCCTGCAATGCAGGAGATCCTGATTTGATTCCTGGGTTGGAAAGATCTGCTGGAGAAGGGATAGGCTACCTACTCCAGTATTCTTGGGCTTCCCTTGGGATTCAGCTGGTAGAGAATCTGCATGCAATGTGGGAGAACTGGATTCGATCCCTGAGTTGGGTGGATCCCCTGGAGAAGGGAAAGGCTACCCACTCCACTATTCTGTCCTGGAGAATTCCATGGACTGTACAGTCCATGGGGTTGTTCACCTTCACTTTCACTTAGATGTGTATAGTCCCTTACTTTTCTACTAAGAACTTTCCCAAGGTGCTGATAAATCTTCATAGCATACCTGGTTGGTTAGTAGGGCAAGATATTATCCTATTTTGCAGATTCAGTCATTTATTTATTCATCAGCTTTTGTTGGACATGGCTAATAGTGACAAAGGAGATAGATAAGATCTGTACTTCTAGAGAGCGTAGAGTCTCATAGAGGAAGAAAAACAACAAAGATGTAGATAATCTCCATAATTTCTGGGAGTGATAAATTGTGTGATGATGACAAAAGTAAGCAATAAGATAGAAAGTAACTGAAATAGGGAGCTACTTCAGCTATCAATTCAATTCAGTTCAGTCACTCAGTCGTGTCTGGCTCTTTGCAACTCCATGAATCATAGCATGCCAGGCCTCCCTGTCCATCACCAACTCCCTGATTCCACCCAAACCCATGTTCGTTGACTTGGTGATGCCATCCAGCCATCCCATCTTCTGTCATCCCCTTCTCCTCCTGTTGGAGTCCTTTAATGGACCAGAACCTGGTGGTACAGAGTTGATAATAAGAAAGTAAAAGAAAGAAAGAGGCTAATATTCCCTGGTTTACCCAGAGAACCAATAAAACCCTAAGACAGAAGATTTGCGCCGCTTATGTAGGCTCAAGGCGCCCTCTTGAGGAGGTCTTGAAAGCCCGGGCAAGTAACAAACCTCAGTGGGCCTCTGCACTCCAAAGAATTAGCCTGAAGGAGAGAGAGAGAGATGAAGAAAGACTCGGGGACCCAAGCTCTGATGGAACAAGGGTGTTTTATTCAACATAGTGTGGGTGTATATACTGTCTTACACGGTAGCTTTTTCAGCTAAGATAAGGATCAAAAATCTTACAAATTATCAAGGAAACATAAGGCTAGAATCCATATCAAAGAGAGAGGGTTGTAAATAATTACTTTTACCTTATGGTCCATATCAGAAAGAAAGAAGGTCGTAAAGAGTTACTTTTCACCATATGGAAAAGCTAACGAAGGAAGTGCATGCATTTCTCAGCCCCAGGAGTGGCTTGCCAGCTCCTCTTGATCCTTGAATATTCAGGGATTAAAAAGGTACAGAGGATTCACGACAGATCAAAAAACAGCACACAGAAAGCCTCCTGTTAAATACTTCCTGACATCTTCCTACCCTCAATCTTTTCCAGCATCATGGTCTTTCCAATGAGTCAGTACTTCACATCAGGTGGCCAAAGTATTGGAGTTTCAGCTTCAACACCAGTCCTACCAATGAACACCCAGGACTGATCTCCTTTAGGATGGACTTATTGGATCTCCTTGCAGTCCAAGGGACTCTCAATAGTCTCCAACACCACAGTTCAAAAGCATCAATTCTTCAGTGCTCAGCTTTCTTTATAGTCGAACTGTCACATCCATACGTGACTACTGGAAAAACCATAGCCTTGACTAGATGGACCTTTGTTGGCAAAGTAATGTCTCTGCTTTTTAATATGCTATCTAAGTTAGTCATAACTTTCCTTCCAAGGAGTAAGCGTCTTTTAATTTCATGGCTGCAGTCACCATCTGCAGTGATCTTGGAGCCCAGAAAAATAAAGTCTGACACTATTTCCCCATCTATCTGCCATGAAGTGACAGGACCGGATGCTATGATGCTAGTTTTCTGAATGTTGAGCTTTAAGCGAACTTTTTCACTCTCCTCTTTCACTTTCATCAGGAGGCTCTTTAGATCTTCTTCACTTTCTGCCATAAGGATGGTGTCATCTGCATATCTGAGGTTATTGATATTTCTCCCGGCAATCTTGATTCCAGTTTGTGCTTCTTCCAGCCCAGCATTTTCATGATGTACTCTGAAAAGAAGTTAAATAAGCAGGGTGACAATATATAGCCTTGAAGTACTCTGTTTCCTATTTGGAACCAGTCTGTTGATCCATGTCCAGTTCTAACTGTTGCTTCCTGTCCTACATACAGGTTTCTCAAGAGGCAGGTCAGGTGGTCTGGTATTCCCATCTCTTTCAGAATTTCCACAGTTTATTGTGATCCACACAGTCAAAGGCTTTAGCTTAGTTATTAAAGCAGAAATAGATGTTTTTCTGGAACTCTCTTGCTCTTTTGATGATCCAGTGGATGTTGGCCATTTGATCTCTGGTTCCTCTGCCTTTTCTAAAGCAAGCTTGAACATCTGGAAGTTCATGGTTCACATATTGCTGAAGCCTGGCTTGGAGAATTTTAAGCATTACTAGCATGTGAGGTGAGTGCAATTGTGTGGTAGTTTGAGCATTCTTTGGCATCGCCTTTCTTTGGGATTGGAATGAAAACTGATGTTTTCCAGTCCTGTGGCCACTGCTGAGTTTTCCAAATTTGTTGGCATATTGAGTGCAGCACTTTCACAGTATCATCCTTCCCAAGGCGACTTGACTTCACAGTATAAAGTAAGTCTCCTTTTTTTCACATCCCTGACCTCAGTCCCACTTTTCAAAGATAAACACTCTTACCAGTTACTACGTATTTTTCCAGAGATAATCCATAAGTATATTATATATGTGTATATCAATTTGTATACAAATTGTAGCATACTATACATGCTGTTATGAATTTTGCTTTCTTAATATATTAAAGCTGTTATTTTAATCCATTTTTGATTCCTGTGTACATTTTTAAGTTGGTTCAGAATCTGGAAGGGAAGGAGGAGTGATTGAGTCAGACCTTCAGATCCCAGCCTAATTTAATGAAAACTTACATGTCCCTGCAAATCCACCATTTCCCCCAGGTAAATTTTTCTGATTAGTAGAATATGAAATGTATGTAAACTTGATTGATTTTTATGGAAGGAACTCCTTGAGTCCAGTATATTTTTATTGAAAGAAGTTAAAAGGGGAATCAACTATAAATTGAAACTGTGGGAAAAGTTAATTGTAGTCAGTTATTCAAAAATAAAATGAACAGTCATTTTTTATTCCAGCTTACACTGAAACCTTCTGCCAGATGCAAATTTATTTGGTTTTTATAATAGAATGCTTTTTCTGTGTGTAACAAGAAACTGCTTCTAAATATATTTAAACAGTTACCAAGTATTATTGATTCATATAACTAAACTAACCCAGAAGTTAGATAGGTTTCAGGCTTGGTTTGAATGGGGCTCAGGCTCAGTGTCTGTGATTCATTAAGATTTTCCCTTTTCTGTATGTCAGTTCCATTCTCAGGCTGTCTTTTTTCATGGTGGCAAAATTAGACCAGCAGTTCCAGTCTAGAGAAAGATAAATAACCTGTGTCCTATGGTGAATTCTGAACTGGCTTAGGTTACACACCTAGACCATCACTGAAGTCCCATGGGTGAAATGCACTGATTGGCGTAGCCAGGGCAAATATTCCATTCCTGAACCCTAAAGTGTATCTCCCTAGAACTAAATGGATTTCTAGTGGAATGGGCATGAGGAGTGAATGCCATGAACCAATCACAAATGTCTGGTATAGCTTATTTCTTTGGGTAGTGAGCATCCATGAACATCTTTATTCCCACGTGTGTGTGTGTGTGCGTGTATTAGTTGTTCAGTTGTGCTGACTCTTTGTGATCACACAGACTGTGGCCCACCAGGTTCCTCTGTCCATGGAATTCTCCAGGCAAGAATACTGGAGTGGGTAGCCATTCCCTTCTCCAGGGGATCTTCCTGACCCAGGGATTGGACCCGGGTTTCCTGCATTGCAGGCAGATTCTATACCATCTGAGCCACCAGGGATGCCCTTATTCCCACATATCCACTTTCAAAAAATGTTCACACAGGCATGTAGTGAATTTATGTTTTCAATGGGGAAAAACCTAAAGTCTTATCCAGTTATTACATTTAACATTAAGTTTAGGATCTCTAGTTGATATGCAGACATCTCCAGATCTATCACCTTAGCAGTCTTGTCACCTGTAGTTAAGTTATAAACTAACCTTCAGTCCAGTCCAATATCTAGTGAAGAAATAGCCACAGAAGTATAACAAAAACTACCATTTGTAAAAAGGGAGGAAATAGGAAGCAATACACAGTCGTTTCTGGTTCAGAGTGTTAGTTTCTCAGTTGTGTCCCACTCTTTGGGACCTCCTGGACTATAGCCAACAAGGCTCTGCCGGGAGCCGTCAGGATGCCCCCTCACTCGGATGACAAAGTCACGAGACTGAGAAGGAAACTGCAAAGTGGATTTTCCTTCGGGGCATCCCAAGGCAAGGCCCCTCCTGGTATTTTTCTTGGGAAGTTCTGCTTATGCTCTGAACATTAGCTCATCTCAGTAGGTCAGTCCCAGTTAGAAAAAATCCATCCTGAGATAATTTCCTCAGACCTTATTTCCCTCAGAGGATCCGGGAAGGCAGATTCCCTTTCCCGTGGACAAAGGAGGAATAAGGGACATTTAGATAGATTACTATACCTCCTACTAGTTACTGGGGAGTTTACCAAGAGTTCTCTGGGGGTCATGGCAAAGCCACCACCAGAAGGGCTCGTACTTGGGTCACCTTTCCACATCCCACGCCCCCGAACACTCCACGGAGGAGGCTCCCTTCCTTGAAAAAACCAGGCTGGAATGGGAGTTAGCAATGCTCATAACTGTGGCCAGCATAGTTGGAAACACTGATTGCTTTAGGGTAGTGCAAGCATAGGAATTCTTTTTAGTAGTTGTAAGGTTAATAGGGTTTCATTCTTAAAGCAGTGCTGCTAAACTGTCTCTTTGTCTTCTTTTCTCTTTCCTTGTAAAAAGCAATATAGGTTATTAGAATAAAACAGTTTCAAGCTTAAGCCCCTCTTTCTAGCTTCTATATAGTTGCACCTGGTCAGGAAACATTTGGCAGGAGGCTTCCTGTGTCAATCCTGAATATTCAAAGATGAATGGAGAGGCACACCTTTTCCGGGGACAAAAGAAATGCATACATTCTTAAAGTATAGCAACCATTTACAGCCTTCTTCCCTCTTGGATATGGAAAGTGAGCTTTTTACAACCCCCTCTTTTTGAGATGGATTCTAGCCCTATGTTTCCTGGATAAGTTGCTGAAAAGGCTATGTTGTAAGACAGTGAATATTTTCCCTCATTATGCTAAATAAAGGTGTGCTAGAGACATTCAAATGGTAAACATACTATTGTTAAGTCTGATTATGCAGAAATCCGACCTTTTGCAAGGAAAATGAGCTTAATGTTAAAGTTGTTGATGGTAGGCAAAAAACAAAAGTTTGCATAAAATAGTTGTGATGTAATGGGGATGTTCTTTGGCTATAAAACTGTAAGCTAACAGAAATAAAGTGAGAGACTTCTCCACCGCCTTTTGGAGAGACTGCTTCATCACCACACATCGACTCAGCTCAGTTCTTCCGCAGACGCTGTTGTAGCTATGTGCTCCAGGAAGCAAACTCACTCAGAAGGACAATGCAGATAGTGAAGTGCAGTTTATTACTCCGGCAGGCCCAAGGCAGAGTCTCCTCTTAGCCAAGGACCCCG
This sequence comes from Antilocapra americana, assembly GCA_007570785.1. Lineage (NCBI taxonomy): Eukaryota > Metazoa > Chordata > Mammalia > Artiodactyla > Antilocapridae > Antilocapra > Antilocapra americana. The sequence continues at coordinate 2,363,735 of ML663487.1, read as the reverse complement.
ACCAGCATTTGTGAGAATCTTTTAAACCCATGTGTACATGTCTAAACCCACCACCCCAAATCACCCGGAACTTACATCAACAAAGGAAAGGTAAATACAATCACAATAATGCCATCATTCAAGTATCATGTGTTAGAACAGTCAATAATCAGTAAGCCCAAGGTTACATTCCAAATGGTTAATAGTCGATAAGCCCAAGGTTACTATCAGAAAGTTTATGACCTGTCAGGAGCCAGGGTTTATGCCCTGAGCCACGGGTGATTAGTGCATGTTCTCTTAGGTGTTGAGTATCCTGGATCTAATCTTCAAGATTCCACTGTCCAGAGGGGGTCTAATCCCTCCATTGTAATTTCCACAGGTGCTAAGCACAGAGTTCAGAGTCCATTAGAGAGGTGCCCGAGCATGATCAGCATGAACAGGCCTGAAATGGAGATCGGGCCCTATGAATTCCTTCTTCATTCCCCCCTCTTGATGCTCTTAGTTTCTATGACGAGCATCATTCACTGGAATATATTTTACCTTAGTCCTCCGGCCATCCAGATGAGAGAACGCTATTAACCTCTGGGTTACAAAATTCACAAGGCGTTGTAAGAAACAAGGCCCGCAGAGCAGTATGATTAAAACCACTATGACAACAGTAACAATAGTTTTCCACCAGTCTCCCTTTACCCAGGATCGGACCGAAGTCCAAAAGGGAATATTTTCATTAGACATGGCTTTCACTTGGTTTTGCATATCCTCCAAGGCAGTGGATACATTTCCAGACAGGTCAGGTATGTATACACAACATTTGACTTTAATTATGGTGCAGGCCCCCCCCTTGGGCTGCTGTGAGTATATCTAATGCCATCCTATTTTGAATTACTGCCTTCCTCATCTGAATTTGTTCTTCATTCAAGGCTTGAATGGCTTTTGTACTGTCTAAAAGGGCTTGTCTAGTGAAATTAATTAGGGCCTCTACCTTAATCATGACATCCGTTGTCCCTATAGAGGGCGCAAACAGGGCAGAAAGATTGTCATACCATTGAAACACGGATCTTGTCCATCTTGCATGCAGATAGGGCAGATTTACAGGTGGTTGGTGTAGGCTGGGTTTAATACTGCCATGGGCGAAGGCAAATCCTAGTGTCATTGTTTTGAGAATGGTAGCGTCTAAGCCTGACATGACTCAGAAAACTCAAGTGTTTAGCAATACAGCGTCTAATCTGAAGTTACACCCGTAGTATCACCTAGTTATTTCTCAGGATGTCTGAACCATAGCTATTCTATTTGACTTTTAATTGTAAAATTTTCTTTAATAGCCAAAGCAGATGTCACCATTAATGATGTCATTGTTTTTCTAGATATGAGAAGATGCAAGAATTGGAACTCATAAAATCTTTTCCTGAAAAGATCTAACTATCTGAAGGCCTGTTGTGCCAGTTTTTCCCAGAGCACAGAGTGCCTCATTCCTGATTTTCACCCTGAACTCCTCTCAGGGGCGTTGAAAGTCAGCAGTTGCAGTGGCCATGATTTAATCGTTGTAGATATAGATGACAAGTATCAGTCTTTCGTTGGCAGAGCCCCTTTTTGCTCAAAAACTTGACCATGGTTTTGAGGGGGGCATTTCATGACCATTTTATCTCACAGTGCTGAGAATGCCCATTCTCAGGTTTGGCAAAGATTCCGTTGACAGGCCACTCAATGTGCTGCTACTGGACTAGGCCATAAAACAGTATCCAAAATTCTCTGGACCACCTGTCTTACTAGCCTCTTGGTCCAGGAAAATATTTCCTCTTGTTGCTTTTTCTCATATCTAGAGTTACACTGTTACCATCATCGATCTCATATGGGACTATATATTATTCTATTAGAAGGCTCAGAGACACATTTGGCAGTGCAAGAAAGGGCAATCTTGTAAAACAGGTGAAATACAAATTACACAGCCAGCAGTATTAGTAAAGTCACAAGTAAGACTTAGGTTAAGAGCTTCCATTAAATGTAGCCCAATATATATCAGGTCATCTGACTTACTCTGTAGAATCTTTATCTTCTAGGGAAATTGTATATTGGCACCACTATCTATAAGGCACATAGTCCAGTTTTCTAGTGTTACTAGACTGATTATCCTTAGTATGATTTTAATTATTTTTAACACAGATTAGACTTTAAACTTAAATTACCAGAACCTGGTGTTATCTATATAAATCTCATAATTGTGGGAGATTTCTAGAAAAAAATTCAAATTTATGGCCAGAGTTAGAGCAGACATTATTAATTGGCCTAATAGCACAGTGACCTGAATATGACTATAATTTTTAAAGTAAATTTTCTCGGGGCCAACCAGTTAGAGTCTTGTAGTAGAGAAATTTACCAAGGTAACCCAGAACTAGACACAGGTAATTGGCCACAAACCCAACAATTGGATTGACTTCTAAAACTAGTATAGGATCAGGCCTATAACATAAAAGCATTTGATTTACATGCAAAAGTTTAAGAAGTCAAGAAAACATTATAAATGATCATATGAATCAGGTCCAGCATCTTAGGCAAGCTGTCTGTCTCTGATGTCGTCATCTTCTCATCCTGGTGTAGTGTAGTTTCTCCTGATAAAGTCTTTTTCATCCAGGTTGGAGACAGACAGTCCCTTAAATTATGTCTTTTTCCAGTCCTGGTTGCAGATCATGAGGCATCTGATCTTCATCCAAAGATAGATTACTGAGATAAGCTTCAGAAACAAACTTAGGGTATTCTTTAAGAATTCAATTAAAGTTTACATTAATATCACATAACAGCAAAGAACTATCTAAGAACTGAGTCTTACTACCTCCATTGGTAGACCTCCATTAACAAACTGGGATTTAACATTTATTGAAACATCATTTTTTTAAATTACCCTCACTTTTATCAAATTTAACCAAATTAAGGCTAGTTTGTTTGCAAAACAGGTCTGTTCACACTAATTTTGGTCTGATGACTTATATAACCATAATTGATCATAGACTCTTTTATTTTGTTGAAATATTTATGGAGTCTCAGACTGAACTTTTAAAATAAAGCAAGGCTGGGAAACTCACACCAAAGGCTTATCACAGACTTTGCCTAACAAATCTGGGTGAATTCTTCCCTTAAAGGTCTCAAAATTCCTTTGGATTTTTGTGCCTGTTAGTGAGATAACTTTCTTAGCTCATTTGATAAGCTTACTGGAAACCTAAGAATTTTAAATGTCTGAAGAAGTTAGATAGAGAGAAAATATAATTGTTTTGTTTATAACATACAATTTTACAAAATTATTTTTATAATTAGTTTGAGAGGAAGATTTTCTCTACTCCCGGAAAACACAAGATTTTAACCTGTAATTTTTCAGCTAGAAACCATAAAAGTTCATTCAGTCATTTTGTTAACTTTTGTGAAGTCATCTGGTTTTTCATTAAAGTACCAGGACATATCAGAATGTTAAGAACTCCATATAACTTCTAGAATATCTGTATTAGTAGTTTTACCATACATTATAACATGAGTGGATTTATTACTCATTTGATAGTATTTTTTATGTAATTTAACCCACCAAATAAACACAATTAGTTTAATATCTCTCTTTGGGATGTTTCAGGGGCCCTCTGAAGCACCCCAAAGTTAGCCAGAGGTCAAAGAAACCTCAAAAGAATTTAATTTAGGAAGTATTTTCAATAAATATCAAAAGAGTTTATAACAGTCAGATAGTATTCATATAAGTCACTGTGAAACAACAGTTACTCACTAAGCCAAAATTAATAAAAGATTTCAAAGGTATACATAGACCAGATCACTTCAGAGATAAAGAAACTTAAAATCTATTATCAAAGGTAGTTCAACATCTCAAGAAAACTCCTATTCATGCACAAAACTCTTCCCTTGGGGTCCACTTTCCATAAATCATTCATGTCACTTTCTGTACCCATTCCTTTGTTCTCTCATCCTGAAACAGCCACGTATAAATCAGACTTACTTCCTTTTCCCTTCATAAAATGTGATTTCACTCCTTATACCTTCTTTCCTGAAAACACACATCCTACTTTCTTTAAGCAACCAAGAACTGACCTTTATATTAGCATTGTATAGATTGGTGAGTGTAAATACCAGTGATAATTTCTAAAACCCTTGTTTTTTTAGAACATTTTAGGATGGCACCAAACATTATTCACTTATAGTCCCAAATCTCTTTAGTTTCTCCGTAAAAGGAAATTAGTGTTTAGTAGTAAATGTTTCAAAATCTTATTTTATCTGCAAATGACTTAACTATTTAATAGACTTCTATCACTTAGCACACTAGCTAAACCCTTAAAAATTCAAGTTATGCCAATCTGGAGAGACTATTTTAGATGGATTTTGAAGAATCATCATATAAAAGCTCATATCTCATTTATATCTTTAGAAGTTTTCTCTCTCTCTCTCTTTTTTAACTCGAGGTAATTATAGATATAATATTTAACATATATTAAACCTAGGTACAATGAAAATATTTTACTTGATGTTAATTTCTTTAAGACATGTCTATATTAGAGATAGATCAACAAACATTAATATCAGGTATTTAATACTGAATATTTCTCAGTTCACATGAACCTGAAATTTGTCGTTTAATTTAGAATTATTTGATTTGTGAGCGCTTAACTTTCTTTAAGCCAATTAAATAGAGCTCATTTACAAATTAACCTCAAAAATTATTACACAGAGACAAAGACATACCAAAACATATTTAAACAGACACAAAGCAGGATCTAGCTTCATTTTCTAAGTTTAGAGGTCAATAAAGTCTCTTGTTTCTTACCGGTCGGGGCACTCTGGCCAGCTGTCTGCATCAGGAAGAGACCAGGGACAAAAGGGTCCCAGTTGCGGCTGGGGGGCCAGCCCCTGAGTACCCCAAATGGTCAAGACGTCAGTCTCGGTGAAGAAGAGGGGGACCCCTTCCAGGGCCCGAAGCTGGGTTTTTGTCTAACACTTGGAAATGAATTGTCCAAGGAGACACATGTGCTGACAAAGCAAGATACTCCATTGGGAGGGGCACCCAGGAGAACTGCTCAGCTGCGTGGCTCACAGTACAGCCACACGGACAGACAGAGAGACAGGACAAACTGTCCTCCAGGAGTCCGGAGGCAAAACCGGAACAAAAACCAGGTACACAATACGCTGACAATGCCAGCACACACAAAGACACAGCAGACAGACGAACACCAGACGTTGGCCGAAAACACACCAGAGGGGCTCCCTCCAGCCCCTCTGTCCCTTTCCCTTACCAGAGGTACCTTACCCTCCAGCGCGCTTACAAAGCCAGCTGCCTTCCAGCAACGGATGCTGGGCCTCGGTCTTATGCCGGCTAGAGCCTCCAGCGCATTTCCAGAGCCAATCTACCTGTCTCCACTGGCAGAGAAGATGCTGGGTCACACAGCAGATGGGTACCTCCTGAGGGGGAGGGCAGAATACCAGCGCACAGAGTTTGATATCCTTTCTGTAAAACCGTTTGGGGACTGCTCCGCACGTTCCCTAAGACGGCGTGGACACACCTCCTAACTGGCTTTCTTAAACCCTAAGTTCCCTTTCTTCAACCCTGGCACGGCCGTGGACCTGAATGCGGAGCAGCTATCGTCACCAACCCAAACCAGTTTCTTATGCGTCTCTTCCTCTAGTCCCTCCCAGGGGGGTGATCAGGCCCCCTCTTCCACCCTACCGGGTGGGCTTCTCCTCACCTGATTGCTCTGTTCCCTTGTTGCTGTTCACTGCCTGCCAAAACGAAGAAACCGGGCATTGAAAAACCGAAATCTTCCAGAGGGGCGAGGCGCCTTCCCCCCTCTAGGAGATTCAAGCTACAAAGCCTCGGGGTGGCCTCGAATGGGACCTGTCTCCTCAAAGTGAGGAGTTTCCCAGCCCATGCACCAAATGTTGTAGCCACGCGCTCCGGGAAGCAAACTCACTCAGAAGGACAATGCAGATAGTGAAGTGCAGTTTATTACACCGGCAGGCCCAAGGCAGAGTCTCCTCTTAGCCAAGGACCCCGACCAGCATTTGTGAGGATCTTTTAAACCCATGTGTACATGTCTAAACCCACCACCCCAAATCACCCGGAACTTACATCAACAAAGGAGAGGTAAATACAATCACAATAATGCCATCATTCAAGTATCATGTGTTAGAACAGTCAATAATCAGTAAGCCCGAGGTTACATTCCAAATGGTTAATAGTTGATAAGCCCAAGGTTACTATCAGAAAGTTTATGACCTGTCAGGAGCCAGGGGTTTATGACCTGTCAGGAGCCAGGGGTGATTAGTGCATGTTATCACTTAGGTGTTGAGTATCCTGGA
>ML663487.1:2319524-2350854 GCA_007570785.1 Antilocapra americana | reverse complement strand
TTCCATATATATGCATTAGTATACTGTACTTTTGTTTTTCCTTCTGGATTACTTCACTCTGGTAATAGGCTCCAGTTCGGTCCACCTGAGTAGAACTGCTTCAAATGAACTTTTTTTTAATGCTGAGTAATATTCCATTGTGTATATGTAGCACAGCTTTCGTATCCATTCGTCAGTTGATGGGCATCTAGGTTGCTTCCATGTCCTGGCTATGTAAACAATACGGCGATGAACATTGGGGTACAGGTGGCTCTTTCAATTCTGGTTTCCTCGGTGTATATGCCCAGCAGTGGGATTGCTGGGTCATATGGCAGGTCTATTTGCAGTTTTTTAAGGGCTCTCCACACTGTTTTCCATAGTGGCTGTACTAGTTTGCATTCCCACCAACAGTGTAAGAGGGTTCCCTTTTCTCCACATCCTCTCCAGCGTTTATTGCTTGTAGATTTTTGGATTGCAGCCATTCTGACTGGTGTAAAGTGGTACCTCATTGTGGTTTTGATTTGCATTTCTCTGATAATAAGTGATGTTGAGCATCTTTTCATGTGTTTGTTAGCCATTTTTATGTCTTCTTTGGAGAAATGTCTGTTAAGTTCTTTGGCCCACTTTTTGCTTGGGTCATTTACTTTTCTAGAATGGAGCTGCAGGAGTTGCTTGTATATTTTTGAGATTAATTTTTTGACCGTTGCTTCATTGGCTATTATTTTCTCCCATTCTGAAGGCTGCCTTTTCACCTTGCTTATAGTTTCCTTTATTGTGCAGAAGCTTTTCATTTTAATTAGGTCCCATTTGTTTATTCGTGCTTTTATTTCCAATATTCTGGGAGGTGGGTCATAGAGGATCCCGCTTTGGTTTATGTCGGAGAGTGTTTGGAAAATCCAATGGACAGAAGAGGAGCCTGGCGGTTCCCAAAGAGTCAGATATGACTGAGCAGCTTCACTTTCACTTTCACTTTCACTGTATATTTATCAGTGCTACTCTAAATTCACCTCATTTTCTCCTTCCCCACTGTGTCCACAAGTCTGTTCTCTGCATCTGCATCTATGTTCCTGCCCTACAAATAGGTTCATCAGTATCATTTTTCTAGGTTACACACACACACACACACACACACACACACACACATATATATATATATTAATATAGGACATTTGTTTTTTCTCTTTCTGACTTACTTCATTCTGTATGACAGACTCTAGGTTCATATGCACCACTACAAATGACAAAATTTGACCAGTTTTAATCTTTTTTATGACTTAGTAATATTCCATTATATAGATATGTATATATATATATACCACAACTTTATCCAGTAATCTGTCAGTAGACATCTAAGTTGCTTCCATGTCCTGGGTATAGTAAATAGTGCTGCAGTGAACATTGAGGTACATGTCTTTTTGAATTAATGGTTTTTATCACAATATACACCCAATAATGGGATTACTGGGTCATATGGTGACATACTTCTTGGTTTCTTAAGGAATTTCCATATTGCTTTCCCTAGTGGCAGTTTACATTTACATTCTCATCAATAGTGTAAGAGGGATCCCTTTTCTCCACATCTGCTTAGTGTTTATTTTGTGTAGATATTTTTGATGATGGCCATTCTGACTGGTGTGAGGTGATAACTCATTGTAATTTTTATTTCTACTTCTTCAATAATAAGTGAGATGGAGCATCTTTTCATGTGTTTGTTGGCCATCTGTATGTCTTCTTTGGAGAAATGTATGTTTAGGTCTTCTCCCCAATTATTTATTGGATTGTTCATTTTTCTGGTATTGAGCTGTATGAGCTGCTTGTATATTTCAGTGATTAATTCTTTGTCAGTTGGTTCATTTGCAATTATTTTCTCCCATTCTAAGGGTTGTCTTTTCATCTTGTTTATAGTTTCCTTTGCTATGCAAAGCTTTTAAGTTTAATTAGGTCCCATTTCTTTATTTTTGTTTTTATTTCCATTATTCTAGGAGGTGGGTCAAAGAGGATCTTGCTGCTGTTTAGGTCAAAGAGTGTTCTGCCTATGTTTTCCTCTAAGAGTTTTGCGATGTATTGCTTTACATTTTTTATCCATTTTGAGTTTATTTTTGTGTATGGTGTTAGGAAGTGTTCTATTTTTATTCTTTTACATATAGCTGTCCAGTTTTCTCAGCACCATTTCTTGAAGAGGCTGTCTTTTCTCCATTGTGTTTTCTTACCTCCTTTGTCAAAACTAAAGTGCCCATTGGTTGTGTGGGTTTATCCCTTGGCTTTCTATCTTGTTCCATTGGTCTATATCTCTGCTTTGTGCCAGTACCATTCTGTCTTCATTACTACAGCTTTCTAGTGGAGTCCAAAGTCAAAAAGGTTGATTTATCCAGTTCTGTTTTGCTTTCTAAAGAGTATTTTGACTATTCAGGGTCTTTTGCATATCAATGAAAATTGTACATTTATATTCTTCTAATTCTGTGAAAATGCCATTGGTAATTTGATGGGTCTTGAATTGAATCTTCATACAGGTCTGTCTCCTTAGGTAAGTTTATCCATAGATATTTTATTCTTTTTGTTGCCATGGTGAATGGGGTTGTTTCTTTAATTTCTCTTTCTGATTTTTCATTGTTAGTATACAGGATTGCAGAGGATTTCTCTGTATTAATTTTGTATCCTGCAACTTTATTAAATTCATTGATTAGCTCTAGTAAATTTCTGGTGGCATCTTTAGGGTTTTCTATGTATAGTATCATGTCATCTGCAAACAGTAAGATTTTTACCTCTTTTCCCATCTGGGTTCATTTATTTCTTTTATTGTTGTGGCTAGGACTTCCTAAACCATGTTGTATAATAGTAGTGAGAGTGGGCACACTTGTCTTATTACTAATCATAGAGGAAATGCTTTCTTTTTTTCACCACTTAGAATAATGTTTGCTGTGAGTTTGTTGTGTATGTCTTTATTATGTTGAGGTAGGCTTCCTCTATGCCCACTTTATAGAGAATTTTTATCATAAATGGACGTTAAAATCTTTTTGTACACCTATTGAGATTATTGCATGATTTTTATCTCTTTAATTTGTTTACATGATGTATCACATTGACTGATTTGTGTATAATGAAAATGTTTGCATCTCTAGGATAAATCCCATATGATTGTGGTGTATGATCTTTTAAATGTGTTGTTGGATTCTCTTTGTGAATATTTTGTTGAGAATTTTTGCACCTATGTTCATCAATGATACTGGCCTGTAATTTTCTTTGTGCTGATATCTTTCTCTGGATTTGGTTTCAGGGTGATGGTGGCCTTGTAGAATGAATTTGGGAGTGTTCATCTCTCTACAGTTTTGGGGTAGAGATTGAGAAGGATAGGTGTTAGTGCTTCTCTAAACATTCAATAGGATTCACCTGTGAAGCACTCTGGCCCTGGGTTTTTGTTTGTTGGAAGACTTTTTATCACAGTTTCAGTTTCAGTGGTTGTGATTGATCTGTTCATTTTTTTCTATTTTCTCCCTGGTTCAGGCTTGGAAGGTTGTTCTTTTCTAAGAGTTTATCCATTTCTTCCAGGTTGTCCATTTTATCGACATATAGTTACTCACAATAGTCTCTTATGATCTTGGTATTTCTGCTATGCTTCTTTCATTTCTAACTTTATCGATTTGAGTCTTCTCTCTTTTTTCTTAATGAGTATGGCTAATTGGTTATCAATATTGCTCATCTTCTCAAAGAATAAGTTTTTAGTTTTATTGACCTTTGCTATTGTGTTATTCATTTCTTTTTCACATATTTATGTTCTGATCTTTATGATTCATTTCCTCCTAACTTTTGGGGTTTTTGCTCTTCTATTTCTAATTGTTTTAGGTGTAAGATTAGGTTGTTTATTTGACATGTATCTCATTTCTTGAGGTATGTATTGCTATAAAATTCCCTCTTAGAACTGCTTTTGCTGCATCCTATAGGTTTCGGGTGATTGTGTTTTCCTTGTAATATGTTTCTAGGTATTTATTGCTTTCCTCCTTGATTTTTTCAGTGAGCACTTGGCTATTTAGGAACATAGTGTTTCGCTTTCATGTGTTTGTGTTTTTACAGTTTTTTTTCTGTAACTGATATCTAATCTCATAACATTGTTTTCAGAAAAGGTGCTAGACATGATTTCAGTTTTCTCAAATTTACCAAGGCTTGATTTGTGACCCAAGATATGATCAATCTTGGAGACCATTCTATTCCCACTTTAGAAAAAAGTGTATTCTGCTGCTTTTGGATGGAATGTTCTATAAATATCAATTAAGTTCACCTGCTCTAATGTGTCATTTAAGGCTTGCCTTTCCTTATTAATTTTCTGTCTTTTATGACCTGCCCCTTGGTTTAAAATCCCTCACTATTATTATGTTATGTTCAATTTCCCCTTTTGATAATGTCTGTTATCATTTCTGTATTCATTGAGGTGCTTCAGTGTTTGGTGCATAAATATTTACAATTGTTATGTCTTCTTCTTGCATTGATATTTTGATCATTATGTAGGGTCCTTCCTTATCTTGTCTCTTGCTACTGACTTTAAAGTCTACTAAGTCTACTTTTTCTGATATAAGAATTGCTACTCCAGCATTTTTTGATTTCCATTTGCATGAAATATCTCTTTCCATCCCTTCACTTTCAGTCTGTATGTGTCATTCGGTCTTAATTGGGTCTTTTATAGACAGTGTATGTAGGAGTCTTAATTTTGTATACTTTCAGAGAGTCTATGTCTTTTGGTTGAAACCTTTAGTCCATTTACATTTAAAGGAACTATTTGCATATTATATATTATATATATATATATATATATATATAACAATATATATATATTGTTATTTGCACCTTCTTAATTGTTTTGAAGTGTTGTCTAGGTCTTTTCCTTCTCTTGTGTTTCTTGCCTAGAGAACTTCCTTTCTCATTTTTAAGGCTGGTTTGGTGGTGCTGAATTCTCCTGCCACTCCCTTCTGACATGCAGAATTTCTGCTGAAAGATCACCTGTTAACCTTATGGGGATTCCTTGTATTTACTTATTACTTTTCTTTTGCTGCTTTTAATATTTTTTCTTTGTGTTTAGTCTTTGTTAGTTTGATTAATATGTGTCTCAGTGTGTTTCTCTCTGGGTTTATCTTGTATGAGACTCTCTGTGCTTCCTGGACTTGATCAACTATTCCTTTTCCTATATTAGGGAAGTTTTCAACTATAATCTCTTCAACTATTTTCTCAGACCCTTTTTCTTTCTCTCCTTCTGCTTGGATCCCTATAATTCAAATGTCAGTTCATTTAATGTTTTTCCAAAGGTCTCCAATATTGTCCTTATTTATTTTAATTGTTTTTTCTCTATTTTGCTCTTTGACTTGTATTTCCACCATTCTTTCTGTTTACTTATCTGTTATTCTGCCTAAGGTTTTCTGCTATTGATTCCTTCTAGATTACTTTTAGTTTCAGTAATTGTGTAGTTCATCATTCTTTGTTTTTTCTTTATTTCTTCTAGGTCCTTGTTAAATGTTTCTTGCATTTTCTGCATTCTGTTTTTGAGATTTTAAATCATCTTTGCTGTCATTGCTCTGAATTGTTTGTCAGGTAGTTTGCCTATTCCCCGTTTGTTTATTTGGTCTTGTGGGGTTTTACCTTGCTTCTTCATCTGCATGATTTTTCCCTGTCTTTTCACGTTTTCTGAATTCTGTGTTTGATGTTTCCTTTCCCAAGGCTTCAGGGGTGTAGTTCTTGCTTTTGAACTCTGCCCTGGGTGGGTGAGGTTGTTCCAGTGGCTTATCTAGGCTTCCTGTTGGGAGGGACTTCTGCCTGCATTCTGGTGTGTGGAGATGAGTTGCTTTTTTCTTCCACCTCTGATAGGCAAGGTCTTGTCCAGTAGTGTGTTTATAGTGTTTGTGGGCTTAATATGACTTTAGGTAGCCTACGTACTGATGATTGGGTTTGTGTTCCTATCTTGCTTGTTGTTTGGGTGAGACATCCAGGGCTAGGTTCTGCAGGCAGTTGGGAGGAACAATGTCTTGGATTCAGATAGAGGGCTTTGTGAGAGTTCTAACCAATTAATATTCCTTGGAGCCAGGAATTCTCTGGTGGTCTAGTGTCCTGGACACAGTGCTCCCACCCAGAGGCTCAGGCCAGACTTCTACTCAGAGAACGAAGAACCCACAAGGCGTGTGTCATGACATCAAAGGGTATTTAAAAAAAAAACAAAGAAAAAGGCAAAACCTGAGCCAAATGGTAAAAACAAAACCATGTCAAAAAAAAAACATGTCAACAGAAATAACAAAGGGAAATATACACACGCACACACACATGCATACACACACACAAACCAAAAGAAAACAAAGTAGAAGGAGCAACAAGACAAACAAAAGAAACCAATCTCAACCAATTGAAAACAAAACTAACTAAAATACAAGAAAAAAAACAAAGCAGAGTGATAACTGAGGAATAAAGCAAAGAAAACAAAACAAACCAACAAATACGGTAAACAAAACAGAAAAGCAAAGTTAAAATAGAAGTGTATAAAAAGATCTATATATATTAAAAAAGAAAACCAAAAAGACCCTATAAAACCCCAAAGAAAACACAGAACAATGGAAAACCAAAGTACAATTAGAAATATATTTTTAAAATAAATGAATTAAAGTCTGATTTAAAAATCCCCAAAACCTAAATAGAAATAATAATAATAGTAAAAACAATAACCATAAGAACAAAGAAAAATAGAAAACAAATATGAACAGCAGAATGAATTGAAACATAAAAAAGATAGTAAGTGTTCCTTTATGGTCTTAGCTGTCAGTATCCTTGCCTCCCACCATGAGCCATAGCCCACCTCCACCTCCCTAGGAAGCCCTCTAATACTGGGGAGGACTGATCTCTGGACCTGCTCTAGGACCTGTGAGGAAAGCTAAGACTCTATCTGGCCCTAATCCCACATATACTTGCTCAAATTGCCACAGGGGCCAGAAATAGTGTTTTATTATGGTGAAAAACTCATTGTCCTTACATATATTGTGTAACACAAAGTCTACATAGTTGATTGTGTCAATTTAATCTAATAATATGAGATTACTCTATACATGGACATCACCAGATGGTCAATACTGAAATCAGATTCATTGTATTTTTTGCAGCTGAAGGTTAAGAGGCTTTATACAGTTAGCAAAAACAGGACCTAGAGATGACTGACTCAGGTCATGAAATCCTTATTGCAAAATTCAGACTTAAATAAAGTAGTGAAACCACACTAGGTCGTCCAGGTATGATCTAAAGCAAATCCCTTATGATTATATAGTGAAAGTGACATATTAATTCAAGGGATTAGATCTGATAGACAAAGTACTTGAAGAACTATGGATGGAGGTTTGTAACGTTTGTACAGGAGGCAGTGATCAAAATCAACCCAAAGAAAAAGAAATGAAAAAAATATTGTCTGAGTGGGCCTTACAAATAGCTGAGAAAGGAAGAGAAGCAAAAGGCAGAGAAGAAAAGGAAGATATACTCACCTGAATATTCAGAATTGATTTCCTTTAAGATTGGTTGAATCTCCTTGTAGGCCAAAGGTCTCTCAATAGTCTTCTTCAACACCACAGCTCAAAAGTATCAATTCTTTGGTGCTCAGCTTTCTTTATGGTCCACCTCTCACATCCATACATGACTACTGGAAAAACCATAGCATTAACTAGATGGACCTTTCTTGGCAAAGTAATGTCTTTGCTTTTTAGCTTGCTGTCTAGGTTGGTCATAACTTTTTTTTCAAAGGAGCAAGTGTCTTTTAATTTCATGGCTGAAGTCACCATCTGCAGTGATTATGGAGCCACCCAAAAATAAAGTCTCTCACTGTTTCCATTGTTTCCCCATCTATTTGCCATGAAGTGATGGGACTGGATGCCATGGTCTTCGTTTTTTGACTTACTGAAGCGCCAATGCTTAGGTCACCTGAAGTGAAGAGCTGATTCATTAGAAGAGGCCTTGATGCTGGGAAATATTGAAAGCAGAGGGAGAAGGGGAGGACAGAAGATGAGATTGTTGGATGGCATTGCCGACTCAATGGACATGAGTTGGTGCAAGCTCAGGGAAGTGGTGAAGGACAAGGAAGCCTGGCATACTGCAGTCGATGGGGACTAAAAGAGTTGGACGTGACTGAGCAACTTAACAACAACAACCCATCTAAATGCAGGGTTCCAAAGAATAGCAAGCGGAGATAAGACAGCCTTCTTAAGTGAACAATGCAAAGATATAGAGGAAAACAGTAGAATGGGAAAGACTAGAGATCTGTTTAACAAAATTGGAAATACCAACTTAACATTTCATGCAAAGATGGGCACAATAAAGGACAGAAACATCAAGGACCTAACAGACGCACAGGATACTAAGCAGCTGTGGCAAGACTACACAGAAGAACTGTACAAAAAAAAAAAAAAAGGTCAATGACCTGAATAACCACTATGGTATGATCAGTCACCTAGAACCAGACATCTTGGAGTGTGAAAAAGCTTTAGGAAGCATTACTAGGAGCAAAGCTAATGGTGGAGATGGAATTCCAGGTGAGCTATTTAAGATGCTAAAAAATGATGCTATTAAAGTGTTGCATTCAATATGGCATCAAATTTGGAAAACTCGGCAGTGGCCACAGGACTGGAAAAGGCCAGTTTTAATTCCAGTCCCACAGCCAGCTCCCAGTCTTGTTTTTGCTGACTGTATAGAGCTTCTCTGTCTTTGGCTGCAAAGAATATAATCAGTCTGATTTCGATGTTGACCATCTGGTGATGTCCATGTGTAGAGTCTTCTCTTGTGTTGTTGGAAGAGGGTGTTTGCTATGACCAGTGTGTTCTCTTGGCAAAACTCTATTAGCCTTTGCCCTCCTTCATTCTGTACTCCAAGGCCAAATTTGCCTGTTACTCCAGGTGTTTCCTGACTTCCTACTTTTGCATTCCAGTCCCCTATAATGAAAAGGATATATTTTTTTGAGTGTTAGTTCTAAAAGGTCTTGTAGGTCTTCATAGAACCGTTCAACTTCAGCTTCTTCAGCGTTACTGGTTGGGGCAAAGGCTTGGATTACTGTGATATTGAATGGTTTGCCTTGAAAACGAACAGAGATCATTCTGTCATTTTTGAAATTGCATCCAAGTTCTGCATTTTGGACTCTTTTTTGACCGTGATCGCTGCTCCATTTCTTCTAAGGGATTCCTGCCCACTGTAGTAGATATAATGGTCATCTGAGTTAAATTCACCCATTCCAATCCATCTCAGTTTGCTGATTCCTAGAATGTTGACGTTCACTCTTGCCATCTCCTGTTTGCCCACTTCCAGTTTGCCTTGATTCATGGACCTAACATTCCAGGTTCCTATGCAATCTTTATAGCATTGGACCTTGCTTCTATCACCAGTAACATCCACAATTGGATATTGTTTTTGCTTTGACTCCATCCCTTCATTCTTTCTGGAGTTATTTCTCCACTGATCTCCAGTAGCATATTGGGCAGCTACTGACCTGGAGAGTTCATCTTTCAGTGTCCTATCTTTTTGCCTATTCATATTGTTCATGGGGTTCTCAAGGTAAGAGTATTGAAGTGGTTTGCCATTCCCTTCTCCAGTGGACCACAATCTGTCAGACCTGCGTCCACCATGACCCGACCATATTGGGTGGCCCCACATGGCATGGCTTGGTTTCACTGAGTTAGAAAAGGCTGTGGTCTGTGTGATCAGATTGGCTAGTTTTCTGATTTTGTGGTTTCAGTATGTCTGCCCTCTGATGCCCTCTTGCAACACCTACTGTCTAACTTGGGTTTCTCTTACCTTGGACATGGGGTATCTCTTCATGGCTGCTCCAGCAATGCGCAGCTGCTGCTTCTTACCTTGGACAAGGAGTATCTCCTCATGGCCTTCTCTCCTAAAACTTAACATGGAGTAGCTCTTCTCGGACCTCTTGCTCCCATGCAGCTGCTGCTCCTTGGACATGCGGTTGCTCCTCTCGTCTGCCACCCCTGACTAGGGCCTGAGATAGCTCCTCTCGGCCACTGCTGCTAACCTTGGCCATGGGGTAGCTCCTCCTCTCGACTGTAGCTCAGATTGTGCGTGAACTACTTATTGCCAAATTCAGACTGAAATTGAATAAAGTAGGGAAAAGCACTAGACCATTCAGGTATGACTTAAATCAAATCCCTTATGATTATACAGTGAAAGTCAGAAATAGATTTAAGGGACTAGATCTGATAGACAAAGTGCCTGATGAACTATGGATGGAGATTTGTGACATTGTACAGGAGACAGGGATTAAGACTGTCCCCATGGAAAAGAAATACAAAACAGCAAAATGGTGGTCTGAGGAGGCCTTATAAGAAATATCTGTGAAAAGAAGAGAAGCAAACAGCAAAGGAGAAAAGGAAAGATAGTCACATCTGAATGCAGAGTTCCAAAGAACAGCAAGGAGGGATAAGAAAGCCTTCCTCAGTGACCAATGCAAAGAAATAGAGGAAAGCAACAGAATAGGAAATACTAGACATCTCTTCAAGAAAATCAGAGATATCAAGGGAACATTTCATGCAAAGATGGGCTTTATAAAGGACAGAAATGGTATGGACCTAACAGAAGCAGAAGATATTAAGAACAAGTGGCAAGAATACACAGAAGAACTGTACAAAAAAGATCTTCATGACCCAGATAATCACGATGGTGTGATCACTCACCTAGAACCAGACATCCTGGAATGTGAAGTCAAGTGGGCCTTAGAAAACATCACTATGAACAAAGGCTAGTGGAGGTGATAGAATTCCAGTTGAGCTATTTCAAATCCTCAAAGATGATGCTGTGAAAGTGCTGCACTCAATATGCCAGCAAATTTGGAAAACTCAGCAATGGCCACAGGACTGGAAAACATCAGTTTTCATTCCAATCCCAAAGAAAGGCGATGCCAAAGAATGCTAAAATTACTGCACAGTTGCACTCATCTCACATGGTAGTAAAGTAATGCTCAAAATTCTCCAAGCCAGGCTTCAGCAACACGTGAATTGTTAACTTGCAGATGTTCAAGCTGGTTTTAGAAAAGGCAGAGGAAGCAGAGATCAAATGGCCAACATCCACTGGATCATCAAAACAGCAAGAGAGTTCCAGAAAAACATCTATTTCTGCTTTAATAACTAGGCCAAAGCCTTTGACTGTGTGGATAACAATAAACTGTGGAAATTCTGAAAGAGATGGGAATACCAGGCCACCTGACCTGCCTCTTGAGAAACCTGTATGTAGGACAGGAAGCAACAGTTAGAACTGGACATGGAACAACAGACTGGTTCCAAATAGGAAAAGGAGTACATCAAGGCTATATATTGTCACCCTGCTTATTTAACTTCTATTCAGAGTACATCATGAGAAATGCTAGGCTGGAAGAAGCACAAACTGGAATCAAGATTGCTGGGAGAAATATTAATAAACTCAGATATGCAGATGACACCACCCTTATGGCAGAAAGTGAAGAGGAACTAAAAAAACCTCTTGCTGAAAGTGAAAGAGGAGAGTGATAAAGTTGGCTTAAAGCTTAACATTCAGAAAACTAGGATCATGGCATCTGGTCCCGTCACTTCATGGGAAATAGATGGGAAAACAGTGGAAACAGTGTCAGACTTTATTTTTCTGGGCTCCAAAATCACTGCAGATGGTGATTGCAGCCATGAAATTAAATGACACTTACTTCTTGGAAGGAAAGTTATGACCAACCTAGACAGCATATCAAAAAGCAGAGACATTACTTTGCCAACAAAGGTGCGTCTAGTCAAGGCTATGGTTTTTCCAGTCGTCATGTATGAATGTGAGAGTTGGATGGTGAAGAAAGGTGAGTGCTGAAGAACTGATGCTTTTGAACTGTGGTGTTGGAGAAGACTCTTGAGAGTCCCTTGGACTGCAAGAAGATCCAACCAGTCCATACTAAAGGAGATCAGACCTGGGTGTTCATTGGAAGGACTGAGGCTGAGGCTGAAACTCCAATACTTTGGCCCCCTCATGTGAAGAGTTGACCCACTGGAAAAGACCCTAATGCTGGGAAGGATTGGAAGCAGGAGAAGAAGGGGACGACAGAGATGAGATGGCCGGATGGCATCACTGACTCGATGCACATGGGTTTGAGTAGACTCCAGGAGTTGGTGATGGACAGGGAGGCCTGGCTTGCTGCAATTCATGGGGTTGCAAAGAGTTGGACATGACTGAGTGACTGATATGAACTGAATTCCAATCCCAAAGAAGGGCAATGCCAAAGAATGTTTAAACTGCTGCACAATTATACTCATTTCACCTGCTAGGAAGGTAAGCTCAAAATCCTTCATGCTAGACTGAAAGAGTATGTGCCCAGAGAACCTACAGATGAACAAGCTGGATTTAGAAAAACAGAAGAACCAGAGGTCAAATTGCCAACATTTGTTGAATCATAGAAAATCAATAGAATTTCAGAAATAACCATCTACTACTGCTTCATTGACTACACCAAAGCCTTTGACTCTGTGGATCATGACAAACTGTGGAAAATTCTTAAAGAGATGGGAAAAGCAGACCACTTCACCTGCCTCCTGATAAACCTGTATGCAGGTCAAGAAGTAACAGTTAGAACTGGACATGGAACAATGGGCTGGTTCAAAATTGGGAAAGGAGTGTGTCAAGGCTGTATATTCTCACCTTGCTTATTCAACTTTTGTGCAGAGTACATCATGCAAAATGCCTGGCTGGACGAAGCTTAAGCTGGAATCAAGATTGCCAGGAGAAATATCAGTAACTTCAGATATACAAATGGCTCCACCCTTATGGCACAAAATGAAGAGGAACTAAAGATCCTCTTGATGAAAGTGAAAGAGGAGAGTGAAAAAGCTGGCTTAAAAGTCAATATTCAAAAAACTAACATCATGCATCTGGTCCCATCACCCCATGGCAAATAGCTGGGGAAACAATGGAAACAGTGAGAGACTTTATTTTCTTGAGCTCTGTAATCACTGTAGACATTGACTGGAGCCATGAAATTAAAAGATGCTCACTCCTTGGAAGAAAAGCTGTGACCAACCTAGACAGTGTATTGAAAAGTAGAGACAAGACTTTACCAACAAAAGTCTGTATAGTCAAATCTATGGTTTTTCCAGTAATCATGTATAGATGTGAGAGAGTTGGGCCATAAAGAAGGCTGACCGCTGAATAATTGATGCTTTTGAACTGTGGCTGAAGAAGACTCTTGAGAGTCCCTTTTATAGCAGGGGGATAAAAACCAGTTAATCCTAAAGGAAATCAATCCTGAATATTCAATGGAAGACTGATGCTGAAGCCGAAGCTCCAATATTTCCATGTGATTTAGCAGTAGCGCCCTTCCTTCATGGCAGTCTAGTTTTCTTCCAGAGGCATTCCATTTTGAGGATTTCCTCCTTCTTGTTCCCTCAGGTCATCTCCTCACAGTCAACATTAGTCCTCACCCTGGGATTTCTCTGCAATTCCCACGGTCCATCTCCCAGACCGTAAGTATTTTGGTGGATATGCATCCCACTCTGGTTATGTAGAACCACAGCATGGATTCTCTGTGATTCTCATTCTATCCAGACTGTCACACATCAGCTGCTTCACCCTCCTCTGACAACCTCAAATGGCTCCCTTCTGTCTAAATCAATTTCCCCAGATTAGGGAATTTCTTCCCTGCTTCAACTCTGCCTGCCTGGGTTGTAGGACCAGTTCTGCATGGTTTCCTCCTCCTTTTCCCTTCTTTCTTTTCTCATACACAGTTATGTGTGGATTTGTATGGTCTTTTCTGTTGATCAAGAACTCCTGTTAGCTAATCAATGTTCTGTGAGAACTGTTTCATCTGTAGATGTATTCCTGATGCATCCTTGGAAATAGATGCACTCCACGTCCACCTTCTCCTCAACCATCTTGGAACCCCCAAGGTTTATTTTTGACATCTCTTTTTAGGGACTTCCCTGGTGGTCCAGTGGCTAAGACTCTGCTCCCAATACAGTGGGCCTGGGTTCTATCCCTGGTAAAGGACCTAGTGGAGTGGGTAACCTATACCTTCTCCAGCTGATCTTCCTGACCCAGGAATCAAACCAGGGTCTTCTGCATTGCATGTGGATTCTTTACTAACTGAGCTATCAAGGAAGCCCATCTAGATCCCACATTCGACAGCAAAAAGACATCACATGCTGTGACAAAAAGGTCCCATGTGCAGCAATTAAGACCTGGTGTAGCCAAATAAATATATAAATAAAATAAATATAAACAGTACTCCTCTCCTTAAAAAAATAAGCAAAATCTTTTTATACTACAACACAGCAAAAAGCAAATGAAGTATATGGAGGAACTGTCACAGAAGAGTGTTTTAGTCAAAGGTAGATAGGGGAAGTAGGCAGTCAAAGCCTAGTTCAAAGCTCAGTTAACTAACCACGAATAAGTTAACCAGGTCCAGTGAAAGAGAGCCCTTGTTCATCTGAGATTCTGTTAGTCCTTTGTGTTATATACACACAGTCAAACCCTACCCAGATTCTATAATTCAATGATTTGCCTGTTTATATCAACATTTAGTATGGAACATAAAATATTTTTGAAGAAGATGGCCTCATCAGGTTTCTCACTAGTTACCCCTCACACTGGCATAGTCCTCACCTTGCAGAGCCCTCACCCATTCCACTCACCCAAGTCTACTCAAGCTGTTGATTTCCATAGATACTTGTTGATTCTCATGGATATATACCTTGGCTATAGGATCTCCCTTGCTTAAACACTGAAGAAGTTCAATGTGCACTGAACACTGTGCACACACTATCAGACTCAACCTGTCTAAAACCTCATAAAAGTGAAATGCATCAGTTCATCTGAGTGAGATTGTTACTACTGATGAAATTTCATTCCACATATGAAGAGAGGGAGGAATTGAGCAATAGCAGGATAGTTGAGGGAAGAATAGAAATAGAGCTTCACAGTCTTCCAATCCTCATATCTCTTCTCTCTTGCCCTCCTTCTTCCCTTTGTTCAGTAAAATATGAATGACCTGCACACATGAGTACCACCAACTGTGCGGTGGGAAAAGAACAGATGTCCCATTGTTGACTGTTTTGAAAATTATTACCTAGACAAGGAAAGACAGGTATTTTAATGAATTTTTATAGATCAGTAGTCCATCTGAAATTGATAATGCATCAAAGAAAATGGTTTCAAAGAATGAAAGAAAAACAGCTTATAATTTTGCATGACAAATGTAGCCACTGAATTGCATGACAGTACTATATAATTCATCTGGAATGAAGACTTTCAGCTTGGCATTCAAGTCATTCATGACCTGATTCCTTTATCCCTTTCCAACTTGACTGCTACGTCTGCACTTTTGAATATTACTTCCTGCTCAGAACATTTCTCTCAACATTTCAAGTTGTTCCAAGTCTCTTGAACTGACTTGCTGTTCCTCCTGCTTGGAATGCACCTCCACTGCTGGATGAAAATATGCTCAATTATTCAAGACTTACTTAAACACCTGAAGTCTTTCCTTTAATGTCCCAGCATAGTACATTGCTCTGTCCTTTGTACTCATATAGCCTCCATCCTTATGTTACAGTATTTATCACATCCTGTTCTTGACCTCGAACAATATATTCTCTGTGAACATTTCAGGAGCAACAGCTCTCTGGTCTGATTCCTCCTCTTTTGACAAAACCTTTATTGGACTATAGTTGCTTTACAATGTTGTGTTAGTTAATGCTAGCATTATCTCTATCCCCTCTTCTTTGGATTTCCTTCCCATTTAGATCACCATGGAGAATTGAGTCGATTTTACTAATTGCTAAATAGTAGGTTCTCATTAGTTATCTGTTTCATATATAGTAGTGTATATATGTCATTCCCAAACTTGCAATTCATCCTACCTACCCTTCCCTCTTGGTATGCATATGTTTGTTCTCAACATCTCTTTCTCTACTTCTACATTGCATATAGGTTCATCTTTAACATTTTCTAGATTCCACATATATACATTAATATATGATATCTGTTTTCCTGATTTACTTCACTCTGTATGATAGTCTCTAGGTCCATTCATGTATCTGAAAATGGCACAATTTCACTCCTTTTTATACCTGTATAGTATTACATTATATATGTGTAGCATCTTCTTTATTTATTCCTCTACTGATAGACATTTAGGTTACTTCCTTATCATGGCTGTTGAAAATATTGCTGCAGTGAGAATGTGGTGCATGTATCTTTTGGAATTTTGGATTTTCTCTGCTTGTATGCCCAGTAGTGGGATTGATGAATCATATTGTAGTGCTATTTTTAGCTCTTTAAAGAATCTCCTTACTATTCTTCAGAGCAGGTGCATCAATTTACATTCCCACTGTCAGTATTAGAGGGTTCCCTTTTGTCCACACTCTACAACATTTGTTGTTGGTAGATTTTAACAGTATGAAGTAATACATTAATGTAGCTTTTATTGCATTTCTCTTATGCATAGTGATGTTGAGCATCTTTTTATTGGCCATCTGTTTGTTGGCCATCTGTATATCTTCTTTGGAGAGATGCCTATTTAAGTCTTCTGCATATTTTTTAATTGTATTGTTTATTTGACATTGAACTGCATGAGCAATTTCTATATTTTGAGATTAATCTTTGACAGTTGCTTCATTTGAAATATTTTCTCCCATTCTGGAGGTTATCTTTTCCTCTTGTTTATGGTTTCACTTGCTCTGCAAAAGTTTCATTTAATTAGGTACCATTTGTTTATTTTATTTTCATTACTCTAGGAGGTTAGACAGAAAAAGATCTTGCAGTGATTTGTGTCAAAGAATGTTCTGCTTATGTTTTTTTCTGAGAGTTTTACAGTTTCTGGCCTTACATTTAGGTCTTTAATTCATTTTGAGTTTTTTAAATTATATTCTTTTACATGAAACTGTACCTGGTACATTCTTTTACATGGAACTGTCCAGATCTCCTAGCAGCACTTATGGAAGAGACTTTCTTTCTTCCATTTTAAATTTTGACACCTTTATCATAGATTAGAAGACTATAGATGTGTGGGTTTGCCTCTAGGCTTTCTATCCTTTTCCACTGATTTATACTTCTGTTTTTGTGCCAGTACCATACTGTTTTGATGAATGAAGCTTCATAGTATAATCTGATATCAGGAAGGTTAATTCCTCCATTTCCATTCTTCTTTCTCAAGATTTATTTGGCTATTTTGGATCTTTTGTGTTTCCACACAAATTGTGAAACTATTTGTTCTAGTTCTGTGAAAAGTAGCATTGGTAGTTTAATACCAATTGTGTTGAACTTATAGATTGCTTTGGGTAGTATATTCATTTTCACTATGTTGATTCTTCCAATCCAAGAACATGGTATATTTCTCCATCTATTTGTGTTATCTTTGATTTCTTTCATCAGTGTTTTATAGTTTTCCATATACAAGTCTTTTGTTTCTTTATGTAAGTTGATTCTTAAATATTTTATTCTTTTTATTGAAGTGGTGAATGGGCTTGTTTTTTAATTTTTATTTCTGATTTTTCATTGTTAGTATATAGGAATACAAAGGATTTCTCTGTATTAATTTTATATCCTGAAACTTTACTATATTCAGTGATTAGCTTGATAATTTTCTGGTGGTATCTTTAGGGTTTTCGATGTAGAGGATCATGTTATCTGAAAACAGCAAGAGCTTTACTTATTCTTTTCCAATCTGGATTCCATTTATTTCTTTTTCTTCTCAGATTGCTAAGGTTAGGACTTCTGAAACTATGTTGAATAGTAGTAGTGAGAGTGGGCACCCTTGTCTTTTTCCTGATTTTAGAGGAAATGTTTTCAATTTTTTCGCCATTGAGGATATTGCTTGCTCTGGGTTTGTCGTATATGGCTTTTATTATGTTGGTGCATATTCCTTCTATGTCTACTTTCTGGAGAACCTTTTATCATAAATGAGTGTTGACTTTTGTCAGTGGAATTCTCTTCATCTCTTGAGATAATCATATAGTTTTTATCTTTCAATTTTTTAATATGGTGTATCACATTGATTGATTTGCGACTATTGAAGAATTTTTGCATCCCTTGAATAAAGCCCACTTAATCATGATGTATGATCTTTTTAATATGTTGTTGGATTCTGTTCACTAGGATTTTGTCAAGGATTTTTACATCTATGTTCATCAATGATATTGACCTGTAACTTTCTATTCTGTGGCATTTTTGGTGTTACTATCAGGGTGATTGTGGCCTCATAAAATGAGTTTGGGAGTTTTCCTTCCTCTGCAATTTTCTGGAAGAGTTTGATTAGGATAGGTGTTAGCTCTTCTCTAAATTTTTGGTAGAATTCACCTGTAAAGCCATCTGGTCTTAGGCTTTTGTTTGTTAGAAGATTTTTTATTACAGTTATAATGTCCATGCTTGTGATTGGTCTGTTCAAATTTCTCTTTCTTCCTGGTTCAGTTTTGGAAGGTTATACTTTTCTAAGAGTTTGTCCATGTCTTCCAAGTTGTCCACTTTATTGGCATATAGTTTCTTATGGTAGTCTCTTATGGTACTTTGTGTTTCTGCGTTGTATGTTGTAATTTGTCCATTTTCATTTTTAATTTTATTAATTTGAGTGTTCCTTTTCTTCCTGTTGAGTCTAGCTAACAGTTTGCCTATTTTGTTTATCTTCTCAGAGAACCAGCTTTTAGTTTTATTGATCTTTGCTATAATCTCTTGTCTAGCCACAAACAGCAAGGATCATAGCTGGCTAAGCCAAATTTGTTACTCAGTCCAAACTCACTCTACTCACTGCACAGGAAGACAGTGAATCCAAGAGATGAGGTGTTGAGGCAATGAATACGATTTTATTCAGAAGGCCAACTGACCGAGAAGATGGCAGACTGCTGCTGCTAAGTCACTTCAGTCATGTTTGACTCTGTGCAACCCCATAGATGGCAGCCCACCAGGCTCTGTCATTCCTGGGATTCTCCAGGCAAGAACACTGAAGTGGGTTGCCATTTCCTTCTCCAGTGCATGAAAGTGAAAAGTGAAAGTGAAGTCGCTCAGTCGTGTCTGACTCTTAGTGACTCCATGGACTGCAGGCTTCCAGGCTCCTCCATCCATGGGATTTTCCAGGCAAGAGTACTGAAGTGGGGTGCCATTTCCTTCTCCAAGATGGCAGACTATTGTCTCAAAATAACCATCTTTTAGCGGTATGGATGTAGGTTTTTTTAATGGATGGAGATGGGGAGGTGAGGAATCAAAGTAAAGACGTTCATTAATCTTGCAAATATCTCCTAGGTTGGCAAGCCTCAGGCAGGGGATGTGTTAGTTTCTTCCTTCCTGCAATCTTCAGGGGGATAGGGTTATGAACAAAGGCACTTAAGCTTGTCAGACAGAAGGACAGAATTCTCTGATGTACGCCATTATTTATGATTATAATAACAAAAGCAATGGAAAGCAAGTAAAAAAGAAACAGTTCCAACATGGAGTCAGAATTGACTTCTGTCTACAACAGAGGGAGAGGCAGAGTCAGTGCTAGTGGCCTTTTTAGTTCTGACATAGTTTCAATCAATATTTTCTTGGTTTCCTGCAAATAAGTTACTCTATTGTTTCTTGTTTTAGAAACTTCTAGACATCAGTCAAAGTAAGCATTCCATTCAATCTGTTTGATCTTACTGCTGGCCTTGTCTAACTATGCATGCAAAAATATCAATTTGGGAATGTCAAAAGAACCCCAATTTGGCCATTTTAGGTTGAAGTCTCCTTAGTATAATTTCCACAGTTAAGTAGGTATTGGCAAGTGCAATTTTGTACATACATAACCCTTGCTGGAGTGTTAGAGGGTGCTTTCTGATGCCCCTCATTTCTGTGTTTGACAGGCTCTATTTCCCATTTTAAGTTGAATTTGTCATGGATTAAATTCATTATTGAAACGGCTTTGAAACAGGAAGGAAGGGGGCAGGGCACAACCTTTGAAAGAATGAAATAGCCTGAGGACACAAGATAACCTGATTAGAATCAAATGAGTCCAAGATGGCAGACAGGTGAACTTCAACTATACTTTGATCCTCAGTATATGCTTATTGTGGGCTTCCCAGGTGGTGAGGTGGATAAAGAATCTTCCTGCAATGCAGAAGACTCGGGTCCAATTCCTGGGTCAGACATCCCCTGGTGGAGGGCATGGAAACCCACTCCAGTATCCTTGCTTTGAGAGTCTCGAGGGACAGAGGAGCCTGGCAGGCTACAGTTCATAGGATCACAAAGAGTCGGACACAACTGAAGCGACTGAGCATGCACTCATTGAAACACATCAACAAGCTAAATGACACACCCAGACGCGCCATGACAGTTCCAAGGCTGACCATCAAAGACCAAAAAGTGAGCTGTGGTCTAAATTCTTGGAAATCTCCACTCCTTCCCCAGAATGGTTGGAATAATCCTCCCACTCATTAACCTATGAAATTACCCAGCCCATAAAAGCTAATCATGCCACATTTTAAGGCTACACTCTCCCTCTGCGTTGGCCCACACTGTCTGTGGAGTGTGTTTCTTTCTAAATAAATCTGCTTTTAACCTATCATTTTGTCTCTCACTTAATTCTTTCTGTGATGAGATACCAAGAACCAGTGCTTCATTAGGTCCTGAGATCACAAGTCTGTGAGCTCAGTTAGTTGGAAGACTGTGGGTTTTGGCTGGATTTGATTCCCAGCCACGTGAGTTGGAGTCCAAAACTGGGTTTTGGCTTGGTTGGATTCTGACACGTGTTCAAGTCTCAATCTGGGGTGGACAGTTTCAGTGTGGTGGCAAGTGTGATACTTGTGAGCTTAACTCCTTCAGGAGCCACCCCAGAAACGTTTCAGCCCTCTTACATGTCTCAGTAACTCTCTTTGGCAGTCTAAGACTACCACAGGTGCTCAGATCACTGAATGGACAATTCTAATCTGAGCCCCCAGATGAATAGGTGTTTTAATTAATGAGTGACTTTCCCTATGGGACCACTGTACAGTATGAGGACTCGGCCTTCACCACTCCTATAAACTCAGTCATCTTGCCTCTTCTTTGGAATAAAGCTCTCATGTGATATCTTTATTTTTATCCTGACAAATTCTGTAAGGGCAGCCAAATTGACAAAAAGCAATAGATCAGACTCTTACCTAACTACTCAGCACAGATCACTCAGTCTCCTACAACTGTTAAACCTCAATATCTTTCATCTGAGCCCCACTCAATGTCTAAACACTGAGTGGGAATGCCCCAGTACATTTCAACTCCCCCCCATATCTTTCAACTAGGAAGGGATAGGTAACCTGGTTCACCATCAAATAAACCTCTGGACTCTCTGAGGATGTATAGGTCACTGCTGGTACTAAATCTGCTGTTCCTCGTACAGTTCAGGTGAAGGAGGGAAATCCACACTGGGTCACTTCATAGTTACCATAACTGTTGACTTAAAAAGGATGCACAACATGTGAGTGGTGAGTTAAATTTCACTTGGGGCAAAATTAGGACTGCAGCCTGGGAGATGGCATTTCAGATAGCTCTGAGAAACTGCTCTAAAGAGGTAGTGAGAGAATATCAATATATAAGATTTTGGTGAAGGGGGAGCTCAATGTAATCAAGCACTTATCTTACAAAAAGTTTTCTGCTGGTCACCAGGAATTGATGTCTCCACGAAGGGATTTAGGACATGATACTATTTAATGCTTTTCTAGACATGAAAAGATGCAAGAATTGAGATCATGAAATCAGTTCCTGAAAATATCTGTCTAAAGACCTTTCTTCTAGTTTCCATGGAGCACAAAATGCCTCATTCTCCAACCTGAGCTCTCTTCAGGGTGTGTCGAAGGTCAACAGCAGCAGCAGCACATGATTCAGTCTCTGCAGAGGTAGTTGGCAAATGCCCTTGGCAAGCATCAATTTGTAGTTGACAGAACCAAAAAATACTCACAGATTAACATTTTGGGAGACAATTTGTGCTCCCTGTTTCACCTTTGGATTAATGTGGGCAGAATTTCTCAAATTTGCATTTGACATCAACTGGAAAGAGTGGCATTATCTTAATGTTCACTTAAGTCAAAACTTGTACAAGAAAAACGATGGTTAAATGAAGATGACTGTTTCAGAGACTTGATAACATTCATGCTGTTTTCTAATAATGTATACAACCATTTTAGTGGGTACAGATCAGAATTTTTACAGTTTACTTGGAATATTCAAAACTGGAAGCAGTAGGGTAATAAGACAAGCTTTCAAGAAACTGGTATTTAAACTACATCTTGATAAAAACCTGAGTAACCCAAATGCACATAATTATTTTTAAAAAATAAATACAGGATACGAACTACTCAAAGATGAAGATCTGTGGGAAAAGTATGACAAATATAGAGAAAGGGGACTTAAAGATAATAAAGGAGACCACTATGAAAGCTAGAATTGTTATTCTTATGGTTTTAGCATTTATGATGATGATCCTGAAATCATAGCATTGGATAGAAGAGAATTTGATACTGCTGTTAATTCTGGAGATCTGTGGCTTGTGGTCTTTTACTCCGCAGAGTGTTCACACTGCCATAATTTTCCTTTCACATGGAGAGACTTTGCTAAAGAAGTAGATGGATTGCTTCTAATTGGAGCTGTTAACTGCAGTGATGACAGAATGCTTTGCTGAATGAAAAGAGTAAACAGTTATCCCGGCCTCTTCGTTTTTAGATACAGAAAGGCTGTAGTGAAATATCACAGGCATAGATCAAAAAGAAAGATTAGTGAATTTTGCCATGCAGCACGTTAGAAGCAGTGACAGAATTATTGACAAGAAATTTTGTTAGCTCCATACAAACTATGTTTTCTACTGGTATTAGCTGGGTGATCACTTTTTGTTCCAAAGGAGATTGTGTGACTTCACAAACAGATCTCAGGTTAGTGGTGTGTTGGATGGTCTTGTTAATGTAGATTGGATAGACTGTGCCACCCAGGAAAATCTTTGTAAAAGTTTGGATATACAAGTACTACTGCTTATTTTCCTTCTAGAGCCACTTTAAATAACAAAGAGAAAAGAAGTGTCTTGTTTCTTAATTCATTGGATGCTAAAGAAATATATTTGGAAATAATGCATAATCTTCCACATTTTGAACAACTTTTGGCAAACACAGTAGAGGATTGTTAGGCTCATCATCCATCTGTGGCTCTTATTTTTTCATTTTGGAAAAAATGAAAATTTAATTAATCTTGAGTTGAGGAAACTAAAGCCTCTACTTAAAAATGAACATATTCAACCATGTCTAGCAATATTTAAAGCACAAGTAACCAAATAATTTGGAATTCATCATGGAAGGAAGATTTTATATGATATGCTTCCCTTTGCCAAAGAAAGTGTTAGTTCTCATCTTACCACACCTGAATCTCAACATTTTCCTTCCAATGACAAAGAACCATGGCTAGCTGATTTTTTGCCTCTGGTGTCCACCATGTAGAGAGAACTTTATTGCCAGAGTTGCAAAAAGCATCAAAGCATCTTTATGGTTGGCTTAAGTTTGGTACATTAGATTGTACAGTTCAGGAAGGACACTGTAACATATATAACATTCAGACTTATCCAACAGCAGTGGTATTCAATAAGTCCAACATTCATGAATATGAAGAACATCACTCTGCTGAACAGATCTTGGCGATTATAGAGGATGTTATAAATTCTTCAGTGATCTCCTTGACACTCACCACTTTCAATGAACTAGTTAAACATAGAAAATGTAAAGTCTGGATGATTGATTTCTAGTCTCCATGATGTTACTCATGTGAAATCTTAATGCTAGAATGGCCTAGACATTAACTGAACTGATCAGTGTGGGCAGTATAGACTGCCAACAGTATCATTCCTTTTGTGCCCAAGAAAATGTTCAGAGACAAGCTGAAATAAATTTTTCCCAAAAAATGAAATAAAGCTAATCAATATCATAGTTACAATGGTTGGAATAGAGATGTGTATTCCCTAGGACTCTGGGGTGTAGGATTTTTACCTAAATATCTACATATCTAACACCTCAGACTTTCAGTGAATAAGTTTTACAGAGGAAAAAACCATTGGATGGTTGATTTCTATGCTCCTTGGTGTGGATCTTGCCAAAACTTTGCTCCAGGGTTAGAGTTCTTGGCTAGGATGATTAAAGAAAAAATGAAAGCTGAAAAAGTAAACAGGCTTATGTTCAAACCTGCCAGAAAGCTGGTACCAGAGCTTATCCAACTATTAAATTGTATCCCTATGAAAGGGCAAAGAGAAATACTTGGGAAGAGCAAATAGATTCCAGAAATGCAAAAGAGATTAATACCTTAATATATGAAAGCCTGCAAAGCTTCCAAAATCATGCAAAGAGAAATACTGATGAAATTTAATGATGTTGAAAATGAAGAAAAATTGAAAAGAAATTGACAGGTGACATCAGAAGACACATTTTCAGAATGTTACTATATATGTGATGGGAATAAATGAACTTTATCTTGGACTTCAAACTGCACTACCTGAATTCTGTACAACATTGATATAAACGAAGGGTCTGCAGCTGTTTTCTGTAAAGGACCTGATCATGAATATTTTAGGCTTTGTAGACCATATATGGTTCTTTGTCACATATTCTGTTTTTGTTTTGTTTGCAAACCTTTAAAAATGTAAAAATCATTCTCAGATTCAGGTTGTACACAAATAAATCACGAGCCACATTCAGCTTATGAGCCACAGATTGCTGACCCCTAGAAAGATATTTAGGTTGACTGTGTCAAACATGATACTGCTCTATGGTAAGTTATACAAAGTGCACTTTATTATTTAAAATTTTGTGGCTGACTTAAAAAGAGAATTTGGTTTTCAGTCAGATGTTCTCCTAAAAATTCTCTGAAATTGATTCTTTGATCATGTATTTCATTTAAAAACATACTCAAATGTGGGAAAATATACAGGTCCCATATATTCATGCTAAAAAATGTGAATCAGCTATATGTAAACATATTTCCCTTCCCTCTTGAGCCTCCCTCCAACTACCCCATCCCACCCCTCTAGGTCATCACAGAGCACTGAGCTGAGCTACCTGTTCTATACAACAACTTCCCACTAGCTATCTGTTTTACATATGGTAGTGTATATACGTCACTGCCACTCTCTCACTTCATCCCACCCTCCCCTTCCCTCCCTGTGTCCACAACCCCATTCTCTATATCTGTATCATAGCGAATAGGTTCATCAACACCATTTTCTATATTCTACTAAATATGCATTAATATGTGATATTTGCCTTCCTCTTTCTGACTTACTTAACTTTTATCACAGACTCTATGTTCATCTACATCACTACAAATGATACAATTTTGTTCTTTTTTATGGCTGAGTAATATTCCTTATACAAATGTACCACAACTTCATTATCCATTCATTTGTAGATGGACATTTAGGTTGCTCCATGTCCTGGCTATTGTAAATCATGCTGCAATGAACACTGGAGTTGTACTCCTTTTGAATTATGGTTTTCTCAGAGCATGTGCCCAGGAGTGGGATTTCTGTGTGGTACGATAGTTTTAATTATAGTTTTTTTTTTTTATGGAAACTCCATACTGTTCTTCATAGTGGGTATGTCGATTTACATTCCCACCAACAGTGCCAGAGGGTTCCCTCACCTCCACACCCTCTCCAGTATTTACAGTTTGTAGATTGTTGATGGTGGTAATTCTGACTTGTGTGAGGTGATACCTCACTGTAGTTTTGACTTGCATTATCCTAATAATTAGAGATGTTGAGTGTCTTTTCATGTGTTTCTTGGCTATCTATATGTCTTCTTTGGAGAAATGTCTTATTTATTTATTTATTGGTTGTGCTGGGTATACATTGTGGTGTATGGGTTTCGCATTGCAGTGGCTTCTCTTGATGCAAAGCGTGGGCTCTAAGAAAAAGAGCTTCAGTAGTTAGAGCTCACAGGCTCAGTTGCTGTGGCTTGTGGGCCCTAGAGCGCAGGCTCAGTAGGTGTGGTGCACTGGCTTTACTTGCTTCTCAGCTTGTGGAATCTTTCTGGACCAGCAAGTGAGCCCATGTCCCTTGCATTAGCAGGCAGATTCCTATTCACTGTGCCATAAGAGAGATCTGAGAAATGTCAGTTTAGGTATTCCACCTATGTTTTGATTGGGGTGTTTACTGTTTTCATGTTGAGTTGCTTGAATGTTTTAGAAATTAATCCTTTGTCAGTTATTTCATTTGCAATTATTTTATCCCATTCTGATGTTTGACTTTTTGTCAGGTTTAGGGTTGCCTTTGCTGTGCCAAAGCTTTTAAATTTAATTAGGTCCCATTTGTTTATTTTTGTTTTCATTTTCATTACTCCAAGAGATGAGTCAAAGAGGACCTTGCTGCAATCTATGTCCGATAATGTTCTGCCTATGCTTTCCTCTAAGGGTTTTACAGTGTCTGGCCTTACATTTAGGTATTTAATCCATTTTGAGTTTCTTTTTGTGAATGATATTAGGAAGTGTTCTAATTTCATTATTTTACGTGTAGCTGTACAGTTTTACCAGCACCACTACTGAAGAGGCTGTCTTTTCTCCATTGTATGTTCTTGCCTTCTTTGTGATGATAGTGATAGCTTATGGAGACCAGTGCCGATGTTCATGGTCTATGAAGGTGAAAATGTCACTCCTAGACCCAAAAGACACCATCTCAGTCACTCAGGGCTTTGTGTAGCAAAGTTTTATTAGTGTGAAAAGGATAGAGAAAGCCTCCAGCAAAAGGCAATGGAAGAGGGTAAGAGATTACCTGCCTCATTAGTTTAAGCAGGGCATTATATCCTTTTCAAATGACTGTTGAGAATAGATAAGAACATTTTAAGGCTGTACAAGTTCCATTAGACCCTTTCCCAAGGCATACCTCTTGAGATAACTTCAGTACAAGATTAGCCAGCCAGAAAGAACATGTTCCAGGCAATGTGTTTCTGGGCCAGTTGTATTATTGCTTAGAAACAGACTCTCAGGCAAGATTTGTTACAATTATAATTATTAACATAGAGTCTAAGAAAAGCATGTCCTGAGTAAGACATTGTGTGCTTTGTGATCATTAGCTACTAAAGAAAGACCAGCTCTTGGCTAAGATACATTGTTGCACAAGGCTTGAGGAAAACGAGCAA
Organism: Antilocapra americana; assembly: GCA_007570785.1. Taxonomy (NCBI): domain Eukaryota; kingdom Metazoa; phylum Chordata; class Mammalia; order Artiodactyla; family Antilocapridae; genus Antilocapra; species Antilocapra americana. The sequence continues at coordinate 2,323,786 of ML663487.1, read as the reverse complement.
GAATGGTTCACCTCCTCCTTAAAGGGCCCTGGATGGCCTAAGCTTTAACCCTCTCAACTCTCAGGTATTTACCTTACCTTAAATAAAGGTAAGCTGACCATAGGTGTGTGAGTTTATTTCTGGACCTTCTGTTCAACTGATTTGTGCTTGTTTTTGTGCCAGTGCCATACTATCTTGATTACTTTAGCTTTGTAGTATAAGCTGAAGTCAGGGGGCCTGATTACTCCAGCTCTATTTTTCTTTCTCAAGATTGCTTTGGCTATTTGGGGTGTTTAGTGTTTCATTACAAACTGTAAAATTTTTTGTTCCACTTCTGTGAAAAATGTCATTGGTAATTTGATACAGCTTCCATTGAATCTGTAGATTGCTTTGAGTAGTATAGTCATTTTCACAATGATGATATATCTCTCCATCTGTTGTTAGTGTTGTCTCTGATTTCTTTCATCAGTCTTACAGTTTTTGCTCACTCCTTTTCCCTTTTTTCATAGGTTTATTCCTCGGTATATTATTTTTTTGTTGCAAAGATGAAAGGAATTGTTTCATTAACTTCTAATCTTTCATTGTTAGTGTATAGGAAAGTAAGATATTGCTGTATATTAATTTTGTATCCTACAACTTTACTGAATTCATTCATGAGTTCTAGTAGTTTTCTGGTAGCATCTTTAGGATTGTCTATGTATAGTATCATATCATCTGCAAATAGTGACAGTTTTACTTCTTCTTTTCCAAAATAGATCCATTTTATTTCTTTTTTTGCTCTGATTGCTGTGGCAAGAACAACCAAAATTATGTTGAATAATAGTGGTGACAGTGGGCACCCTTGTCTTGTTCCTGATATTAGAGGAAATGCTTTCAGTTTTTCACCCACTGAGAATAATGTTTGTTGTGGGTTTCTCATATATGACCTTTATTAGATTGTGGTATGTTCCTCTCTCTGCCCACTTTCTGGAGAGTTTTTTTTTTTTAATCATAAATGGGTGTTGAATTTTTTAAAAAGCATTCCCACTGTCTATTGAGATGATCATATAGCTTTTATCCTTCAAGTTGTTAATATGGTGTATTACACTGAATAATTTGCATGTATTAAAGAATCCTTCATCCCTGTGATGAAACCCACTTGATAATAGTGTATGTGATCTTAATATCTTATTTGATTCTACTTGCTAGTATTTGTTAGGAATTTTTGCATCTATGTTCATCAGTGATATTGGCCTGTGGTTTTATTTTTTCTGATATCTTTTTCTGGTTTTGGTATTAGCATGATCAGAGCCTGTAGAATGAGCTTGGGAGTGTTCCTTTCATTTTTTTGGATGAGTTTGAGAAGGACAGGTGACAGCTTTTCACTAAATGTTTAATAGAATTCACCTGTGAAGCCATCTGGCCCTCAGCTTTCTTTTTCTGGAAAATTTTAAATTCCAATATCAATTTCAATACATCTGATTTGTCTGCTCATATTTTCTATTCCTTCCTGGTTTAGTCTTGAAACAAAATTTTCTAAGAATTTGTCCATTTATTCGAGGATTGGCATACAGGTGTTTGTAATACCCTCTTACGATTCTTTGCATTTCTGTGTTGTCATAACTTCTCCTTTTTCATTTCTAATTATATTGATTTGAGTCTTCTCCTTGTTTTTGATGAGTCTGGCTAATTGTTTATCAATTTTGTTTCTCTTCTCAAAGAACCAGCATTTAGTTTTATTGATCCTTGCTAGTGTTTCTTATTTGTTTTTCATTTATTTATGCTCTGATGTTTATGATTTCTTTCCTTCTACTGACTTTGGGTTTTGCTCTTTCTTATTTTTCTAATTGCTTTAGGTTGTAAGGTTAGGTTGATTATTTGAGATTTAGGAATTTTTTTATGAGGTAAAACTATATTGCTATAAACTTCCCTCTTAAAACTGCTTTTATTGCATCGCATAGGATTTGCATGGTTGAGTTTTCATTGTCCTTTGTTTTTATGTAGTTTTTATTTCCTCTTTGATTTATTCAGTAATTTCTTGGTTATTTAGTATTGTATTGGTTATCCTCCGTGTATTTGTGTTTTTTACATTATTTTACCTGTAATTGGTATCTAATTTCATAGCATTGTAGTTGGAAAAGGGTGCTTGATATGATTTAAATTTTTTAAACTTATCAAGCTTTGATTTGTGACCCAAAATGTGGTCTATCCTGGAGAATGTTTAATGTGCACTTAAGAAAATGTATTTGCTGCTTTTGGATAGAATGTTCTATAAATATCAGTTAAGTCCATCTGGTATAATGTGCTTTAAGGCTTGAGTTTCCTTATTAATTTTCTGTCTGGATGATCACTCCATTGGCATAAGTGGAGCTTTAATATCCCCCACTATTACTGTGTTACTATCAATTTCCCCTTTTATGGCTGTTAGCCATTGCCTATGTATTGATGTGCACTTATGTTGGGTGAATAAATATTTATAATTGTTATGTTTTCTTGAATTGATCCCTTGATTATTAGGTAATGTTCTTCCTTGTCTCTTGTAATGGACTTTATTTTAAAGTCTACTTTGTCTGATATGAGTATATCTACACTGGCTTTTTAAAATTTCCATTTACATGGTATATCTCATTCCATCCCCTCACTTTCAGTCTGTTTGTTTATCAGATCTGAAGTGGATCTCTTATGGACAGCATATATATGGGACTTATTTTGTATCCAAAGATAAGATACAAATTTGTATCTTATTTGTATCTTCTCCTGTGTTTATTCTTATTCTGTTTATTCTGAATGGGACTCTCTGTGCTTCCTGGACTGGATCGACTATTTCCTTTCCTATGTTAGGGAAGTTTTTGGCTATAATCTCTTCAAGTATTTTCTTGGACACTTTATCTTCTTCTTTTTAGACCCCTATAATTCAAATGTTGGTGAATTTAATTTTGTCCTGAGGTCTCTTAGTCTGTCCTCAATTTTTTTTCATCTTTTTTTAATTCTCCTCCTCAACAGTTATTTCCACCACTCCAACTTTCACCTTGCTTACCCATTCTTCTGCCTCAAGTATTTGTTAGTATCTTTTTAATTTCAATTATTGTGTTGTTCAGCAGCATATGTTCTTTAGTTTTTCTAGGTCCTTTTAAATCATTTCTTTATTTTTTCATTCTATTTTTGAGATTTTGGATCATCTTTACTATCATTACCATCAATTCTTTTTCACACAGATTGCCTATTTACTCTTCATTTTTTGGTCTTACAGGGTTTTACCTTGCTCCTTTGTCTGTGAGATATTTCTCTGCCTTCTCATTTTGTCTAGCTTACTGTGTTTGCGGTTTCCATTTCCCAGGCTTCAGGGTCATAATTCCTCTTGCTTGTTGTCCCTGCCCCCAGTGGTTGAGGTTGGTCAAGTGACTTGTGGAGGTTTCATGGTGGGAGGCACTAGTGCTTGTGTTGTGGTGGGTGGAACTGAGTCTTTTCCTTCTGATGGCCAGGGCCACGTCGGGTGGTGCATTTTGGGGTGTCTGTGATCTTTGTTCTATAGGCAGCCTATTTGCTGATGGGAGGGTGTGTTCCTGTCTTTCTTATCATTTGGTGTGAGGTGTCCAGCACTGGGGCTGCAGGCAGTTGGGTAGAGCCAAGTCATGGATTCAGATGGAGGCCTCTGTGAAAACTGTTGCTGATTAAATTCTCTGAGGCTGAGAATTCCCTAGCAGTCCAGCATCCTCAACTTGGTTCTCCCACCCCAGAGGCTCAAGCTTGACTTCCACTTTAGTACCAAGACCCCACAAGTCTCTCATCATAGCAATAAAGGGGATTAAAGAGGAAAAAGAAAGAAAAGACAAACAAAACTCCAAATGGTAAAATCAAAACCAAATAAACAAAAACAAAACCACAGAAACACACACACAAGAAACAAAAACAGAACCAAAGGGGGAAAAAAAACAAGAGAACAACCAACCAGACAAAAGAAGCCCCAAATGAAATCATACCATTGAAAACAAAACTAGCAAAAGCAGAAAACAAAGTGAAAGCAAAGTAAAAATTTAAGAATAAGCAAAGAAAACAAACCAGACAAAAATGATTTTTAAAAAGGAGAAAAACAAAGAAAAACCAGAAAGCAAATAAAAATGGAAATATAAAGGAATTAAAAACAAACAAAGACATACTTCACAGAACAACAGAAAGGTAAAGTAAAAGTAGAAATATTTTTTAAAAAGTTTTTTAAACCCCCCAAAACTAAATAAAAATAATAAACAACAAAAAGAAAGAAACAAAACAGAACCAACAACAAAATGAATCAAAGCTTTATTAAT
>ML663487.1:2302180-2315629 GCA_007570785.1 Antilocapra americana | reverse complement strand
CTTTTGCATTGCTGTGTGGACTTGGTCTCTTCAGGGGCTTGGGACCCAGAGTTTGGACTTAACACTGTAAAAAAGTGGATTCAGCAGAGCCCAAGCCTGGGAAAGTGAGAGCTTGACTATTTGTCACATTAAAGAATAAGCTATCCTGAAGCACTAGTCTTTTAAATGTGCCTTTCCTCACAAAGACTTTCAGAACCCAGTTGCCTTCCCCTGATTGCTCTGCTCTTTCCCCAAGATTTGGCAGGCCCTGAGGTCCTCTTTTCCTACAGATTCTTTCATCGTGCCAGCACAGTGAATAAAACTGAAAATGCAATGGTGCTTGGATGGGGGCCACCTGCAACCTTTCACTAGGGAATCAAAACCTGGGTGAAGTTTGGGCCTCCAAGAGGGAGAAGGGTCAGGAGACATCCTTGTGAAGGCGAAGCAGAATGGGTGCTTTTCAAGGGGTAAGGTCCATGCTTTCCTTGGATGTTTTAAACGAGTTCCTATTCCCAAAGAGTTAGCAAAATAAGAAAAGAATATATTTGCCCTTGAATCAATAGGTGGAGGTTGGGATGGCGGAGGTGGATGAGGACTAATAAACTTGCTTTGATTCTGACCTTCCCAGGCATTTTTCCAATTGAGAAACACTGGAACTTCCAGGCATGGCCCCTAGACTCCACCCCTTCCCCAGGCTGAGAGATTGTCCATCTAAAATAGGCCTTCAATTGGGAACCGGGCTCTATTGTGTTGTAAATCTCCTACATTAAGGAAATTGGCCACACCAACACCCTCAGAGACACATGATCTGATTGGCTGAGCTGCAGCTTGAGCACAGGATGATTGGTCTGCTCCTGAATGCACAAATAAAATTAAACATATAGATACTGAGAACATATTAATAGTTACCAGTTGGGGAGTGGGATGGGGGAAGGTGAAATTGGTAAAGTGGTCAACTGTATGATGATAAATGAAAACTAAACTTTTTGTGTCAGGCTATAGTGTTCGAAGACGTTGAAATCTATTGTATACATGAAACTTACACAATGTTATAAATGAATGTTATTTAAATATAAGAAATTTAGCGCTCTCCACGAGAAAAAAAACACATGTGTTTCAAGGAATGTTACTCACCAACACAAATAATTATACTCACCAGTAAGACAGCAAAAAAAATGATTTAAAAATGTGCCAAAAACCTTATCTGACATAGCATCAATGATATACACATGACAAAGAAGCATATGAAAAAGTGCTCCACATCATATGTCATCAGGGAAATAAAAGTTTAAGCAACAGTAAGATACCACTACACACCTATTAGCATGTCCAAAACACACAACACTGAAAGTAGCTAATGCTGGCTAGGATGTGAAGAGCAATAGGAACTCTAATTCATTGCATGTTGGAATGTAAACCTGTACCACCACTTTGTTCAGCAGTTTGTGATTTCTTACAAAACTAATTCAATTCTTTTCCTACGGTTTGGCAATTGCACTATTGATATTTACCCAAAGAACTGAAAATTTACGTCCAAACAAAAATCTGCACAAGGATGTTTATGGGAGCTTTATTCATAATTGCCAGAACTTGGAAGCACCCAAGAAGTCTTTCAATAGGTAAATGGATTTATGAACTGTGGTACATCAAAACAATTGAATATAATTCAGCAATAAAAATAAATGAGCTACATGCCATGAAGACATGAAAGAAACTTAAATGCATATTACTAAGTGAAAAAGGTCAATCTGAATGGGGTATATAGTGTATGATTCCAGGGATATAACACTCAGGAAAAAGCAAATCTATGGAGTCAGTAAAAAGATAAAGTGGTTGTTGGGATTTGGTGGTAGGGAGAGGAGGGATGAATCAGTGGAGCACAGAGGATTTTTAGTGTGGTGTAGATACTCTGTGCAATACTATAATGATGTATGCATATCATTATACATTTGTCCAAACCCACAGAATGTAAAACTTAATGTAAAACACCAGGACAGAATCCTAGTGTAAACTCTGGATTACAATGGGTCAACTTAGGTTCATCAGTTGTGACAAATACACCACTGTAGTGGGTGATGCTGATAATGGGGGAGTTTATGCACCTATTGGGGTGGGAATGCATGGGAACTGTATACTTTACACTTAATTTTTCTATGACCCTAAAACTGTTCTAAAGAAATTAAGTGTTTACAGAAAAATAACCTTTTAAAGAAGGAACTCCTAACGCATATATATGGAATTTAGAAAGATGGCAGCGAGAACCCTGCATGCGAGACAGCAAAAGGAACGCAGATGTATAGAACAGACTCATGGACTCTGTGGATGAGGGCAAGGGTGGGATGATATGGGAGTATGGCATTGAAACAAGTTAATTATCATATGTGAAATCAATCGCCAGCCCAGGATTGATGCTCGGGGCTGGTGCACCGAGATTTCCCGGGGGAAGGGAGGAGGGAGGGGGGTTCTGGAGGGGGAGCATATGTAAACCCATGGCGGTTTCATGTCATTGTATGGCAAAACAAATAAAAAAAAAACTCAACATTCATAAAACTAAAAAAAATAAATAAATAAAGAAGGAACTCCTGTCACATGGTACAACATGAATGAACATTGAGGACATCATGCTAAGTGAAATAAGCCAATCACATCACAAAAGTACGTATACTGTACTATTATACTTATATGAGGTATCTAGAGTAGTCAGTCTCAGAAACAGAAAGTGAAATGTTGTCTGCCAGTGGCTTGGTATAGAGGTAAATGAATTATTATTGAATGTGCATAGAATTTTCCTTTTGTAAGATGAAAAGGGATTTGAGATGGATTGTATGATATGAATATATCCAACACTACTAAGCTGTACAGTTAGAAATTATAATTACTTTTATGTTGTGCATATTTTACCACAATTTAAAAAAGGGAAGGCATTCTGATACATTGCTACAACATAGATGAAACTTGAAGAGGTTATACCAAGTGAAATAAGCTATATACAAATATTGTATAATTCCACTGACATGAGGTACATAGATAGTTCAATTCATAGAAACAAAAAGTAAAATGGTGGTTTTCAAACTGTGGGGGGAAGGAGGAATGGAGAGTTACCACTTTATGAATACAGAATTTTAGTTTGGGAAGATGAAAAACTCTTGGAGAATGGTGGTGGTGACAACTGCACATTAACTATGTATAAATGTACAATGATTGATTCATGTTGATGTATGGCAGAGACTACATTATTGTAAAGCAATTATTCTTCAAATAAAAAAAAAATGGTTAGGGACTTCCTTGGTGGTCCAGTGGTTGAGATTCCATGCTTCCACTGTGGGGAGCACAGATTCAATCCCTGGTTGGAGAACTAAGATCCTACATGCCACATGGCATGGTCAAAAACATTTTTAATTAAGAGTTAATTTAAATGATAAATTTTATATTATGTACATTTTATTGCAATTAAAAAAACCCATAGGTATAATGTCTAAATTGTGTAATAAAATTTATATAAATCCTCGTGATCACTTCTACTTATCACTCCTTCTGATCTCTCACCACTCCATCTACTTTATAGTTTAGCTAAATTGTTTTTTAATTTGTCAAGTAGGAAATGTTTTCTTGCTTTTTTTTTTTTTTTTTTTTTTTTTTTATATATATATATATATATATATATATATATATATATATATATACTACTTTTTAATCTGTCTTGTGTCTCTTCATTTTGGGAATTGCCACTTCCTGATTCAGTATGACTCTGGTGAGACTGTCAGTCAGGAGCCCTACCTTCCTTTCCATAGAGATAAAAATATAATCTTTAAACTGGCCAATCAGAGCAACCATTCTACTGGATAATGATTGATCCATAAATTCATATGTGATCCAAGCAAGGTCCAACTGAGTACTTTTGGAGCTATCGATATGAGGACTTGGAAAATCGATTGCCTCTCCTCCTGAGTGTGTGAGCTTAATGTAATATAATTTTGAAGGTACTGAGGTACCATGTTTCTCAAGAAGAAAAAGGCTGAAAATGAAGCTAGCAAAGGAATGCTGAACTGAAAGATGAGGAGAGATCACTGAAGGCAGCTTCAGTATGTAGATCCAGACTTGCTTTATAAATTTGTTTAACTGCCTTTCCTGTTAGACTGCAAGCTACACTACTATCTTACTCACCCTCATATTTCCATAGTTTGTAGCATTTATTACATCATAAATAGTTAAACACTACCTTTTGAAAAAGTTAATTATTATCCATGGGGTATGCTCATTGCACAATAATATAAATATTCACCAAAGTTTTTTCTAATATTTTTGTGATTTGATGTATTTAATTTAAATTCATGGTATGAGGGGGGAGATCTAGTGTGTTTTTTCCCCATATGATCAGCCAGATATTCTTTACACAATTTAATGAATGATTCAGCCATTTCTCACTCATTTGAAATACTACCTTTAAAGTCTTATATGTGTCCATTTCTGTGGTTTATATCCTATTATATTGATTTGTGTACACATTTCTACATAAATAATAGATCGTTTTAATTATTGTATCATTTCTATATTATTTAATGTACATAAAGATCTCCCAAAATGTAACTTTAATTTTTTCTATCATTTACGAAAAATACATGAACAATGTGAAAATACTAAAAATTGCTGACTGAAAATTCCCTTTTCCTTTTAATTTTATCAAAATTTTTTATTAATGTTTTTAATTAAGATAACCTATTTGTTTAATACTGAGTGTTTTAGAAGTAAATTGGAAAATAGAAAATAAGAAGCACAGCAGCCATCTTGACCAAGAAAGCAGTTAAGATGTAGAAGAATAAGGAATACCATAGAATAGATAAGATACCATAGAAAAGTTGACAGTAAAGAGAATGTGCCGGGAATTTAATTATTTTTCATATTTCCCCTCAACCCCCCCCCGCCCATTCTTCTGGTATTTTCACACTATAAAGAATGAGTGAATGGTCATTGTTAGGAAGAAGGTCATACTTTGATATCAATTTTACTGATGCTTGGAATTACTATGAAACCTTTACTGAAAATTCATAATTTACTAGGTCGTAGTCATATAGAACTAACAGCAAATGCGAGAAAAACTTTATTGGAAACTTAATGAATTTATAAGAATTCAAATTTATACAGCAAAGACTGAGTATCACCAAAAGAGAGCATTGACTGGCTGCTGCAGGACCACCTCACAGGCATTATTTGCTTTGATGAGGTCACCACAATCCAGGCTGGGGTCTTCAATTTTAGAGATCTACAGCTTGATACTGGTCATGTCCCAGAATCCATCCAAATTCAGGAGGTGAAATTTCACTGATTATATCATAAGACTGAAAGATATAAAAGAGGAAAATTTATTCATTTATATTGAGAAATGCAATAATCATACAGATTAGATATGTCTCTTGAGAAGGTAACACCCCACTTTTCCTTCTAGGCAGATTATAAGGGAAGCAAAATTATTAGTGTATTTCTTCATAAACATTAAATCAAAGCCATAAAATACTGATAACTGGCATCTTATTTATATCTGGTATAAATCTGCTTGCACATTGAAGATTTATCTGACACATACACCAGATGTTTCCATTACCCAAGGCATTTTTCCCTGAGAAAAGTTCTAGGATGTCTACCTTTGTATTTCTTATTTTTCTAGACTGGCCCCATTCTGACCCCATTACCCATCAACATGTTCTTTTATTCTCCATAAAATCTGTATTTATTTACGGAAATAATACATGTTTATAATTGAACAGTATATAATTGAAACAACACAGACAAAATTACCCTTGTCACCAAACGTCTACTTTTCTTCAGTTCTATTGCTAAAAGAAATCACAGGTATCAGTTCTTTCTAAATCCTTTTCTATGCATTTAAATGTTCATACAGATAGTACTTACAGTAATATAAAATTTCAGACAGAGTTTGAATATAAATTAGCTCATTCTGCAAATAGTTTTTAATTCACTTTAATCCACTTAATAAAATATCAATGATTTTTCTTCATCAAAATAGATCTATCTACATATTTCAATAGCCTCACAATATTATACTGCATGACAGAATAGTCATTCCTCTCTCAAAGGTATTTGTATCTTTGAAATTTTCCTTTATAATAAAAAAGCATATTTGTCCATATGTAAGAATTTTCCCATAGATTCCATAAGTAGAATATGTGTCAAAGAGTACACACTTTAAAGTTTAAATGCTGCTAATATAAAAATACACACTCATAACCAGTGTATATATCACCACATCCTTTCTGAAACAGATTACAGAGGGAGGTGGGAGGGGGCGTTCTGGAAGGGGAACACATGTATACCCATGGCGGATTCATGTCAATGTATGGCAAAACCAACACAATAACATAAAAACAAACAAACAAACAGATTACATAGATTTTTGATTGTTGCAAATATGATGTGCTAAAAATGGTATCTTGAATTGTACTTCCATGATTAATAAGGAAGTTCATTAATTATCATTATTGGTCATTAATATTTTGCCTTCTAAGAACTGTCTGTTCCTTGAACATTTTTCTATCAAGTTATTTGTATTTTTGCGTTATATATAAAAATGTTTTAAGGACTCAAATCAAGATGGCAGAGTAGGAGGATGTGGAACTCTCCCCATGAACATATCAAAAATACATCTACATGTGGAAAAAATTCTCACTGAAAACTAATTGAAGATGAGCAGAAAGACTCCTGTACAATCAAGGTTGTATGAAAGATACATGAAGAATTAGGTAGGAAGGGAAAAGAAATGATTAGATTAGGACTTGTGCCTCTGGGACAAGATTCAGAGGAAACGGGACACTATACAGGCATAGCCACTCACTGGAGAGTGCAATAGTTTGAGTAACAGATTGGATGACCCACCCCTAGAGTCTGACAAATGGAAGCACCCCCTTGGCTGATTGGAGGCTCAGTGGAACTAACAAGAGGGCTGCGGGAAGCCTTGACTCTCTTTGTGATGAGCACTTGAATGCTTGCTTACTCCCAAACACAGGCAGGAAAGGTTGAAACCACATAGGTCATTGACTCATTTCCTGTGACCAATCTGGTGTGTGCCCTGGTCTGAAACAAGCAAACACTCTAGCCCCACTTACCTCACACTGAAGCTCCCCATTAAAGCAAAAGCAGTCAGAAATGAAGAAAGAGCTCAGCCATAAGATGCCACGGTGACTACTCAGACACTAAGCAGTGTCTGATCAGGGACTGGGCAGCCATTGTGGTTGATAGCATAAGCAGCACATCACAGGAAGACCAGATCTCTGAAAGTGTTCAGACTGCCATACCATACTCTATGCCCTGACCCTTGTTCAGTACCCACACCTCTTGCCCCAGCACTGCTATTCTCTGTGGCTAAGGGAGCCTGTGCTGGAAAGCAGAAGAATACACACTTCAAGGGAACTGAGGTACTTCAGACTCATCCCTCAGGGCTTCTGTTCCAGCAACTTGAGATCTGACCCAACCCCCAGTAGGGTGGCAACAGTCACTGAACAGAGGAAAAGTCCCTCTTCACATCTGCCTTCTGCCCTAGCTCCTGACTCTCCAGCCCGATCCTCTACCATGAGGATATATGCTAGCACACCCTAAGGAAAGACGTGACTTGTGTTCACATCAAATCTAGCTCTATCAGCAAAGTCACTGGGCACACATAGACTCACACATAAGGACATCCCTTCAGGATCACCACAGATAATTGTTTTACTTAATTTCATAGAGACAGAGAAAAAGAAGCAAATTGAGAAGACAGAGGAATTTTTCTCAATTGAAAAAGAGAAAAAGGAACAAATGAAACAGAAATGAACAATTTACTAGATAAAGAATTCAAAACATTAGTAATAACAACGCTAACTAAATTATGTAAGAGAATAGATGAGTACAATGAAAATTTTAACAAGGAAGCAGAATATATATATATATATATATATCAGTCAGAAGTAAAGAATAAGGTTTCCCTGGTGACTCAGTGGTAAAGTATCCACCTGCCAATGAAAGAGACATGGGTTTGATCCCTGGTCTGGGAGGATCCCACACACTGCAGGGCAACTGAGCCTGCATGCCACAACCACTGAGCTTGTGTTCTAGAAACCAGAGCCACAACTGTTAAGACCACATGCTGCAGCTACTGAAGCCCATGCACCCTAGAGCCCATGCTCTGCAACAAGAGAGGCCATGAAAATGAGAAGCCTGTGCACCGTAACTAGAGTAGCCCCCACTCAGCACAACTAGAGAAAAGCCTATAAAGCAATGAAGACCTAGCACAAATAAAAATTAAAAAAAATTAAAAGAAGTAAAAATAAAATAAGTAAAAAACACACTAGAAGGAGTGAACAGCAAACTAGGTGATACAGAAGAATGCATACAAAAGGATGCATTCTATCTGAAAGATAGACTAGAAATCACCGGCACACCAGGAAAAAGAAAAACAAATAAAAAAAATAGAAACTGTTTAAGAGATTTTGGGGATAACATCAAGCATGCAAACACTTGCATTATAGGGGTCCCAGAAAGAGAAGAGATAGACAAGGAGGTAAAAATGCATTTAATAAAATCATAGCAGAAAATTTCCCAAACTTGGAAAAGGAAAGATTTTCAGGTATAGAAAAACAAAGGTTGAACACAAACAGACCCACAGCAAGACAGTCATAATTAAAATGGCTAGAGTCAAAGATAAATAATTCTAGGTCATGGAGTGGATGAAACTATTGGAAGATCTTGCTGGCGGCCCCTTCTTTCTCCCTATCCCTGGAATATGCATCCACTTGTCATCCCTCCACTAGAATCTACTCCAAGGATATGGTCATGTGAGCATAATATGTTTCTGGGACTATCTGGATGATCTATATACAGGACTGAACCCAATTAAAACCTTTATATACATTTTAGAATTCTGGCAGCCAGTGTGGTCTGTTCATCATGTAGTGCCCAAGACAAGCCTCATATGTACTGCCAAAGTGACTTTGATAAAGGCTATACAGATGGCTGACAAAAAGACAGAGTAGAAGGACATAAGCAAAGCCTTCTCATTAAAACATGAAAACCACAGCTAATTGCTAAAGACAACCGACAAAAAAACATAGGAATCTACCAAAAATTGGTACCCGGTATCCAAAGACAAAACAGAAGTGGCAATGAGACAGAGTGAAAGTCCTGAGCCTCACATCAGGATTCCCAGCCTGGGGTTCTGGCAACAAGAGAAGGAGACCCCAGAGAATCTGGCTTTGATGGACAGTGAAGGTGATCACAGGATTTCCAAGGGATAGGAAGAAAGAAAAACTGCACTATTGGAGGGGAAAAACAAGACCCTGTGAGCATCAAGATCCATGGGAAAAAAACAGTGACCTCATAAAAGACTAGATCACAGCTACCTGTTAGTATTGGAGGGTCTACTGTAGAGCTGGGGGTGGCTGTGGCTCACTGCAGGGACAAAGACACTGGTAGATGATAGTTCTGGGAAGTATTCACTGGTACGAGCCTTCCTGGAGGATACCATTTTCTACTCAAGACCTAGCCTCACCTAACAGCCTATAGGCTTCAGTGCTGGGATGTCTCAGGCCAAACAACCAACAGGGAGGGAAAAGAGTCCCACATATCAGCTCACAGGCTGGGTAAAGCCTTCCTGAGCAAAGCTCTGCTCACCAGAGAGACAGGACCCAGCTCCAACCACCAGCAGGAAGGAACAAGATCCTCTTACCAAGAAGCCTGCAAAAGCCTCTTAGACAGCCTCATCCAACAGAATGCAGACAAAAGAAGCAAGAACTACAATCCAACAGCTTGCAGAAAAGAAACTGTAATCACAGAAAGTTAGACAAAAAGAGATGAAAGAGGAATATATCCCAAATGAAGGAACAAGACAAAACCCCAGAAGAACAACGAAATGAAGAGGGGATAGGCAATATGCTGAAAAATAATTCAGAGTAATGAAAATGAAGATAATCCAAGATCTCAGGAAAAGAATGGAGGCACAGATTGTGAAGATGCAAAAAATGTTTAACAAAGATGCAGAAGGACTAAAAACAAACAAAGGATACTATAAGCAAAGTGAAAAGACAACCCTCAGGATGGGATAAAATAATAGCAAATGAAACAACTAACAAAGGATTAATTTCCAAAATATACAAGCAGCTCATACAACTCAATACCAGAAAAACAAGCAACCTAATCAAAAAGTGGGAAAAAGACCTAAACAGACATTTCTTCAAAGAAGACAAACAGATGGCCAACAAACACATGAAAAGATACTCAACATTGCTCATTATTAGAGAAATGCAAATCAGAACTACAATGAGATATCACCTCACACCAGTCAGAATGTCCCTCATCAAAAAGTCTACAAACAGTAAATGCTGGAAAGGGTGTGGAGAAAAGTGAATGCTCTTGTACTGTTGGTGGGAATGTAAACTGAGACAGCCACTATGGAAGATAGTATGGAGATTCCTTAAAAAATTAGGAATAAAACCACCATATGACACAGCAATCCCACTCCTAGGCATATAACCTGAGGAAACCAAAATTGAAAGAGATACATGTATTCCATTGTTCACCGCAGCACTATTTACAATAGCTAGAATATGGAAGCAACCTAGATGTCAACTGACAGATAAATGGATAAAGAAGTTGTGGTATGTATACACAATGGAATATTACTCAGCCGTAAAAAGGAATGCATTTGAATCAGTTCTAATGAGGTGGATGAACCTGGAACCTATTATACATAGTGAAGTGAGTCAGAAAGAGAAAGATAAATACTGTATTCTAACACATGTATACAGAATCTATAAAAAATGGTACTGAAGAATTTATTTATAGGGCAACAGTGGAGAAACAGACATAGGGAAGAGACTTACGGACTTGGGGAGAGGGGAGGAGAGGGTGAGATGTATGGAAAGAGTAACATGGAAACTTACATTACCATATGTAAAATAGCCAACAGGAATTTACTGTATGGCTCAGGAAACTCAAACAGGGGCTCTGAATCAACCTAGAGGGGTGAGATGGGGAGGGAAATGGGAGGGAGTTTCAAAAGGGAGGGGATATATGTATACCTATGGCTGATTCATGTTGAGCTTTGACAGAAAACAGCAAAATTCTGTAAAGCAATTATCCTTCAATAAAAAATAAATTAAAAACAAACAAAGAGATGAACAATACAATAGTTAAATTAAAAATACACTAGAAAGAATCAATATCAGAGGAACTGAAGAAGAAGAACAAAAAAGCGAGCTGGAAGATAGAATGGTGGAAATGAATGCTATGGAAGAGAATAAAGAAAACAAGAATGAGAAAGAAATGAATACAATCTAAGAGACCTCTAGGACAACATAAATGTATGAACATTTGCATTATAGGTATCCCAGAAGGAGA
Organism: Antilocapra americana; assembly: GCA_007570785.1. Classification (NCBI taxonomy): domain Eukaryota; kingdom Metazoa; phylum Chordata; class Mammalia; order Artiodactyla; family Antilocapridae; genus Antilocapra; species Antilocapra americana. The sequence continues at coordinate 2,304,268 of ML663487.1, read as the reverse complement.
ACAGAGAGAGAAAGGACTTGGAAAAATACTTGGAGAGATAATAGCTGAAAACTTTCCCCACATGGGAAAGGAAACAGTTACACAAGTCCAAGAAGCACATGAGAATCTCAGGCAAGATAAACCCAAGGAGGAACAGAGAGTTACATTTTAATCAAACTGACAAAAATTAAAAATAAAGAAAAGATATTAAAAGCAACAAAGGAAAAGCAACAAATACCATATCAGGAAACTCCATAAGGTAATCAGCTGATTTCCCAGCAGAAACTTTGCAGGTTGGAAGGGAATGGCATGCTATATTTAAAGTGATGAAAGGGAAGAACCTACAAACCAAGAATACTCTACCTAGCAAGGCTCATATTAAGATGCAACAGAGAACTCAAAAGTTTATAGATAAGAAAAAGTTAAGAGTATTCTGCAACACCAGACTACATTTCCAACAAAAGCTAAAGGAAATTCTCTAAGTAGAAAAGTCCACTACAGAAAATAAGACCATTACAAATAAAAAAGTTGATGGATAAAGACAAGAATAAAGGTAGAAAATTAACTACACAAAAATATGATATAAAAGCAAGCAATTGTGAGGAGAGTACAAATGCAGGATACTGGAAATGCATTTAAATTAAAAAACAAACAGAATGACCATCATCAAAAAAATCTACAAATAATAAATGCTGGGGAGGATGTAGAAAAAAGGGAACATTCTTGCAATGTTGGTAAGAATATAAACTGATACAGCCACAATTGAAAACAGTATGAAAACTAACATATGACTCAGAAATCCCACTACCAGGTATATACTCTGAGAAAACCACAATTCAAACAGACACATGTACCCTAGTGTTTATTGCAGCACTATTTACAATAGCTAAGACAAGAAAGTAACATAGATGTAAATTTACAGATGAATGGATAAAGAAGTAGTGGTACATACATACAGTGGAATATCACTCAGCCATAAAAAGGAATAAATGTGAATCAGTTGAACTGAGGTGGGTGAACATATAGCCTGTTACACAGAATGAAGTAAGTCAGAAAAAAAACCAAATATCATACAGTTAAGAATACATGTAGAATCTAGAAAACAGTACTGATGAACCTATCTGCATGGAAGGAATCGAGACACAGATGTAGCAAACAGACTTGTGGACACAGTGAGGGAGGGAGAGAATAGGACGAATTGAGAAAGTAGCATTGACACATATGCACTACCATGTGTAAAATAGATAGCTAATAGGAAGCTGCTATATAACACAAGGAGTCCAGCCTGGCATTTTGTCCAGTGCCCAAAACACTGAGTCCAGTCCATCATCACTGTGATGACCTAGAGGAGTGGGATGGGGGATGGGGTTGGAAGGAGGCTCGATATTATACACACACACACACACACACACACACACATATTGCTTCAGTCGTGTCTGACTCTTTGCGATCCTATCAACTGTAGATTGCCAGGCTCCTCTGTCCATGGGATTCTCCAGGTAAGAATATTAGGTGGGACCTCCCCCACCCAGGGATCAAATCTGGGTCTCCTGTATCTTCTGCACTGCAGAAGTTATATATATATAGTTAAGTCTCATTTGCATTATTGTATGTTAGAAACCAACACAATATTGTAAAGCAATTATCCTTCAATTAAAAAATAAATTAAAGATCAATAATTTAAAACAATCCTGTTTATATATAGACTGCTATAGTAATACTTCATGGTAACCACAAACTGAAAATCCACACTAGATATACATACAAAAAGGGAAACAAACACTCTAAACAGAAAACTAAGTTTAATCATCAAATCAAAACAGAGGAGAACAAAAGAGGAAGAGTAGAAAAAGACCTACAAAACAAATCGAAAAAAATTAACAAAACTAACAAAATGGCAATGCAAACATATATATTAACAAAATGGTGGTAGAATTATACATATCAAAAAATACCTTAAATGTAAATAGATTAAATGTTCCATCAAAATACACAGACTGGCTGAATAGGTACAAAAACAAGACCCATATATATGCTGTCATAAGACAAAACAGACCCTAAAATAAACTGTTATAAGAAACAAAGAAGGAAAAAAAAGAAACAAAGAAG
>ML663487.1:2276400-2302170 GCA_007570785.1 Antilocapra americana | reverse complement strand
AAATCAAGGGGTCAATTCAAGAAGATTGTAAATTGAAAACATATATGGGCTTCCCTGGTGGCTCAACATAAAGAATATGCAATGCAGAAGACATGGGAGACCCAGATTTGACCCCTGGGTGGGAGAGATCCCCTGGAAAAGGCATGGCAACCCACTTCAGTATTCTTACCTGGAGAATCCCATGGACAGAGGAACCTGGCAGGCTACAGTCCATAGGATCGCAAAGAGTCAGACATGACTGAAGCAACTGAGCATGCACGCATGCACCCAACATAGAATCCTAATGTATGATGCAAAAGCTAACAGCCATTAAACAAGAAGTCAACAGTAAAACAATAATAATGGCATTTTTGTTTTTAACATCTCACTTTTATCAATGGAAGATCAGTCACACAGAAGATCAATAAGAAAACACAGGTTTTAAACGATATATTAGATCAGATGTACTTAACTGATATTTATAGGATATTGCATCTAAAAGCAGAGGGATACACTTTCTTCTCAATTGTACACAGAACATTCTCCTGGATAGATCACATCGGACTCAAATCAAGCATTGGTAAATTTAAGAAAGTTGAAATCATTTAAAAATATTTATTTATTTATTTTAATTATAGGATAATTAAAATAGTGTGATGGTTTTGCCATTTATCAGTATGAATTAGCCACAGGTATACATGTGTCCCCACCATCCTGAACCCTCCTCCACCTCCCTTCCAACCCTATCCTTCCAGGTTGTCACAGAGCACTGGCTTAGGGTGCCCTGCTTGACACATTAAACTCGCACTGGTCATCTATTTTGCATATTGTAATGTCTATGTTTCAATGCTATTCTCTCAAATCATCCCACACTCTCCTTCTACCACTGAGCTTTTACACAAAGAAGGAAACTATAAGCAAGGTGAAAAGACATCCCTCAGAATAGGAGACAATAATAGCAAATGAAACAACTGACAAAAGAATTAATCTCCAAAATACACAAGCAGCTCATGCAGCTCAATACCAGAAAAATGAACAACCCAATCAAAAGTTGAGCAGAAGACCTAAACAGACATTTCTCCAAAGAATATACACAGATGGCTAATAGACACATGAAAAGATGCTCAACATCACTCATTATTAGAGAACTGAAAATTGAAACTACAATGAGGAATCATCTCACACTGGTCAGAATGGCCATCATCAAATAGTCTATAAACAATAAATGATGGACAGGGTGTGGAGAAAAGGGAACCCTTTTACACTGTTGGTGGCAATACAGACTGATAAAATCACTATGGAGAACAGTATGGAGATTCCTTAAAAAATTAGGAATAAAACTACCATATGACCCAGCAATCCCACTATTGGGCATATACCCTGAGGAAACCAGAATTGAAAAAGACATATGTGCCCCAATGTTCATTCCAGCACTATTTACATAAGGTAGGACATGGAAGCAACCTAGATGTCCATTGGCAGGTGAATAGATAAGCAAGTCGTGGTACATATACACAATGGAATATTACTTAGCTATAAAATGGAAGGCATTTGAGTCAATTCTAATGAGGTGGATGAACCTAGAGCCTATTATACAGAGTGAAATAAGTCAGAAAGAGAAAGACAAATACCATATCTTAACACATATATATGAAATCTAGAAAGGTGGTACCAATGATCCTACTTACAGAGCAGCAAAGGAGATACAGATGTAAAGAAAAGGTTTTTGGACTCAGTGGGAAAATTGAAATTTTATCAAGAATCTTTTTCTGATCACAGAATTATTGAGATTAAAACTCAGCTGCAAGGAAAAAGAAACTGTAAAAACCACAAACACATGAAGGGGAAGCAATATAAACTGCTAAACGACCAATGGATCACTGAAGAAATCAAAGGAAATTTTTAAAAATACACAGAGACAAAATAAAATGAAAGCACAATAATCCAAACCCTATGGGATGTGACAAAGCAGTTCTAACAGGGAAGTTTATAGAAATACAACCTTACTTCAGGAAACAAGAAAAATCTCAAATAAACAATCTAACTTATGCCTAAAGAAATTAGGGGAAGAGAAAAAAACAGAACCCCAAATTAGTAACAGGAAAGAAATCATAAAGATTAGAGAAGAGATTGAAGAAATAAAGATGAAGAAAACAATAGAAAAGATCAGTGAAACTACAATCTGACTCTGAAAAGATAAACAAAACTGATAAACCTATAGCCAGATTCATCATGAAATGAGAGAGAGGGCTGAAATCAATAACATTAGAAATAAAAAAGGAGAAGCTACAATGGACATCACAGAAATACAAGGGATCATAAGAGATACTACAAGTAACTATAAGTCAATAAAATGAATAACCAGGAAAAAAATGGATAGATTCTTAGAAAGGTACTGTCTCCAAAGATGGAACCAAGAACTAGAAAATATGAACAGACCAATCACAAGTACTGAAATTGAAAGTGTGACTTTAAAACTTCCAATGAACAAAAGTAGCTTCAGAGGTTAATTCTGTCAAACATTTATGGAAGAGTTAACACCTACCCATCTGAAACTATTCCAAAAATTTGAAAACAAGTAATACTTCCAAATTCATTCTATGAGGCCACCATCACCCTGATATCAACATGAGACAAAGATAACACAAAAAGATAATCACAGGCCAATATCAGTGATAAATATGAATGCAAAGATTCTCAACAAAATACTGGCAATCCAAATCCAACAATACATTAAAATAATCAGACACCATGATGAAGTGGAATTTCCTCAGGGATACAAAGATTTTTCAATATTTGCAAATCAAACAGTGCGACATACTGTATCAATAAATAGAAAAGTACAAACAATATGATCATTGAAATAGAGAAAAACCTTTTGACAAAATTCAACACCCAATTATGGTAAGGGATAATGAGGATTTCAACACTGTAAACTTCTTTCAATGGCTTTATGGAGAAGGGATTATTTATAGGATATTAATTAATGCTGGGAATGGATGACAGAGTACTCCAAATGAATTTCAAGGTGAAGTTCTCTGTAATTTTTATGAAAATCAGTTGAATATTTTGCCAAAAAGGAAATCGCTGATATAATAGTGAAAAATAATCAGTGTTTATGCAAAAAAGTCCACAATAAATAACCTAACTTTATACCTAATGCAACTAGAAAAAGAACAACCAAAAAACAAACTTAGTAGAAAGAAATCATAAATATCAGAGCATATATGAAGAAAACAATACAAAAGATAAAAGACACTAAAAGCTGGTTCTCTGAAGATAAAATAATAATAATAAACCTCTGGCCAGACTCCTCAAGAAAAAAAGGATTCAAATAAATAAAAGTAGAAAGTTAAAAAAAAGAAGTTTCAATGGAAACCACACAAATAAAAAAATCATAAAAGATTACTATAAGCAAATATATGGGAACAAAATACACAATCCAGAAGAAATGAACAAATACTTAGAAACATACACCCTACAAAGACTGAAACAGGAAAACACAAAAATTGAATAGGTCACTGACACGTAAAAAGTTGAAAATGATTTTAAAAACCAGCCTAGGATCCTGGATATGGAGGTAACAGCCTGTAAGTGTACAGTGAAATGTGTATTGCTCCCTTCACACCCTTGGTCTTGGGAACCTAAAGGGAGCAGGGCACGACTTGAGGAGGCTCCTACTGGCTCACCTTCAGACTTTAAGAGCTCCCATAAGCATGACAGCTGTAAGGAATGCAAAACAAGAGATATTATTGCAAGCCTTGAGCTCCTCCTGCTGTTTCATTGTCAAGTAACTTGTGGAACATCTTTGGTTTTATTTATGTTTAGTTCTTGGAGTTTTTCTGGAGGATGGCAGAAATCTCCACCACCAGAGAAGGGAGGAGATGTTGATGATGCAGGCTGCTGCTGCTGCTAAGTCGCTTCAATCATGTCCAACTCTGTGCGATCCCATAGACAGCAGCTCACCTGGTGCCCCGGTTCCTGGGATTCTCCAGGCAAGAACACTGGAGTGGGTTGCCACTTCCTTCTCCAATACATGAAAGTGAAGTCGCTCAGTCGTGTCCGACTTTTGGCAACCCCATGGACTGCAGCCTACCAGGCTCCTCCGTCCATGGGATTTTCCAGGCAGGAGTACTGCAGTGGGGTGCCATTGCCTTCTCCGCGATGATGCAGGGGAGGAGTGGAAACTGAACCACACTACTTACTGCTTTCTCCTACACCTGTACCTCCCCCTTAACCAAAGAGCAGGGGGGCGAGGACACTGAGGACACCAGGCCAGCTAAGAAGATAAAATGAAAGGCAGAGTGGGAAGTAGTAATTCACCACCACTGTGGCCATGTCACCTCCAAGCTCCAACCTCCAACGCTGCCTGCCCCTGGGCCCTGTGCAGGGGCGCCTCACTGTGTCTCTCACGCAACATACACAAGGAGTGACAGAGAAACACAAGCTGCCTGGAGACCAAAGGACAGGCCGCCAGGCAGCCCCTTGTCAGGAGCGGTCCCTCCTGAGTGCCTTCCAGGACTCTGGACCGACTGACCGACCAAACAACCAACCAACCAACGAGGCAGTAGGCCTGGTGGGCCTCCAGAAGGCAAAAGGAGAGGCATGGCCAAGTTCGGATGCCCTACGCATGCCAGGGCTAAAGAGCCTGGGGCATGCATACGGGGCTCAGAAAGGCTGGGAGGACTCTGGGAACTGTGGGTTAAAAGCGGAAGATGAAGGACACGCAGGAGAGGGCTGAGGTAGTAATCTTCGATGGCAATTAAGGGATGGTTGTGAGGGAATACCCGTCACTCCCAGAGGAAAAGTAAAAGTGTTGGCAGGGTTGATGCTCCCAGGTACCCGCCCAACCCTGCCTTCAGGACACAGGGAAGAACTGAAAGGAAGGAGCTGAAAGTAAAGAGCAAACTGAAAGCACAAGAAAGAACCATAGTGAAGGTGAAGTGTGAAGGAGGTCTCCAGTGCACTGTGTCCCAAGTAGGCAGGTAGAACCAGCCGTGGCCTCCTAAGAGAAGAGCCATCAGCCAGGGCAGAGCCTCAGCCATGTAGGCAAGGGGCTGAACCCCATCCAGAGAGAGGCCTGTTCTGCGATGCCCTAGTGCCCAACTGGGAAGTGGAAAGACAAATAGAAAAGGGGCAAGGAGGAAGGACAGGGAACAAGGAAGGAAGGGCAACCATCAGGTCTACTGAGACTTGGTGGAGTGGGTGCCAGCATGGGGGTTGGGGGTGTGGTGGGGCCTGCACAGGCGTGTTTTCAGGAATACAACCCTGTGTGTGAGTGTGTGCCCCAGTTCAGGACAGTAAGCCCGGGCAAAGGCAGGGGAATGTGTGAAGTGATGCTGAGAATAGCAAACACCACTTGCTGGTCCCAATCCCTGCCCTCCTTCCTTTCTCCCTGCATCTTCCCCAAGTAAGTATCCCACGAGTCCTCATGTTTAATGCCTGGGAAAGATCCACCTCAGGTCCTACCTGACAGGAAGGTGGTGACTTTGGTTTTCGTGGGTTGTTTGCTGTGTGTTTGGTTTCTCCCACCAATTTCAAATGTTGGCCTACTTCCTGGGACAGCTTGGCATAAGTAGAAGAATGTCTGAAACTGCCACTCCTCAGTTCTAAGAGTCCTTAAGATACTTCCGAGTGTGGGAAATCCGTGAGATGTGGCTCTGCTTTCCTTTGGAGCTCCCTCCTGTTCGGGTTACACACCTAGGAAGACTTTAAACGAGCAAAGAAAGGAACCATTGAGGAACTTACAAAAGAGACTCGGGATCACCTTCCACACTGGTCTCTCATGAGGCACTGGGTGGCATGGGCACGACATCCTTAAACACTCATGCCAGGGTGACCACTTGCTTTCCCTTGCACCCACAGACCAAAACAATGTCCCTGGCCTTTTCAGTGAACAAAGACTGCAGCCCTGCCCTCAGCCACTGCAGCTGCCCCCAAAAAGGTGTCCCCCTGAGAGGGATTCAGGATGGGGAAGAGCAGGATATGGGGCCTGGATAGTTCAGATGTGGATCTAGGAATGATTTCAATGGGCCCAGACTCTGGAACCTTTCCACACAGATAATGAGATGTCTGGCTGTTTTCTGTGTATATATGTATGTATGTATGTATGTATGTTTGCTGGCTTTTGCTGGCCTGGGGTGGAGGGAGGGTTGGAATGGGGGTTGGGGTGGGTGGTGGACTAGCAGTAACCTTTCAGTGTTCCTCCACGTTTTGATTTTTTCCTCGCTTTTTTCAACAAAAACTCCTAAAATAGGCTGGCTGCTTCCTCCCTTACCTCTGGGGAAACCTTTCCTCAGAGCTGTTGGAGTGGCTGTGGCCCTGTGGCTGTACCCCTCAGGAAGGTCCCCAAATGAAAGGAAACTATCAGCTTTCAGGTTGTGTGTTTTCCTTCTTTGCACACATCCCAAAACTCTCTGGATTAAGGCCCTGATTCCCTTGTCATGCTTGCCATGCCCACTTGTGTGTGTGTGTGTGTGTGTGTGTGTGTAAGGGGGATCCATAATCCCCCAGGGGCGGGGGTGGGCTTCCAGGGTGACTACTAGGCTAGTGTCAGGGCTTAGGTTGATAAGCTGAGAGATCTAGATGGCAAACCAATCCATCAAGCTCCCTTCTTGCCACCTGACCCCTGCAATCCCCAAGCCTGCCTCCTCTCTCTCTTCCCCCTAAACTCCACCTACTCCCCAGAAGATAAAAATTAATAGGATTGCTAGCAGGGGGAGGGCACCTGGAAAGATTGAAGGTGACATGCAGACGGGCTCCTGGTGCAGAAAAGACCCCGATGGCAAACCTACGGACAAATATAGGTGAGGCCAAGTGGGGCATTCCCAAAGATCCCACCTGTGTGATCCATGCCATCCCCCAAAATCCCACCCATAGGCACAGAATGAGTGCTCAGAGGTACCATGCAGGGAGGCAGCCTGGTGGCCTCTTCTAGACCCTCGAGACTCCTGGAAAGATTACCCCTTATTACAGAAGGGGTCAAAAACTTCTGGACCTCTCTGGGACCTGCTTGCCTCTGTCCCAAAAGATCCTCCAGAGAGCAGAGGTTGCTGCCTAGGAAGAGGTGTGGTGCACACAAGCAAGAGAGGCTGGGAGGAGCCAGAAGATACAAAGAAGAAACTGAAAGTCAACTGGTGGGATCTCTGCAGGGTTGTCACTGTTCATGTGAAGGCAGTCAAGAACAGCCTAGCTTCACCAGTAGGTTATCCCAAAGTGGCCAAGGTTATGAGGAGCTCAGCTGAAATGGAGCTGGGTGCTTTGTGAGCTGGACTGTCGATGGTGATGAGGATATCGGGATATTGCTCCTGCTAATGCTTGTGTTGGGGGTGGGGGAGGAGGAGGGGGGTTCCTGACACGAATCAGCCACGGGTGTACATGTGTTCCCCATCCTGAACCCCTCTCCCACCTCCCTCCCCATCCCTACATTTTAGCAAGCAAAGGAAATTCCCTATCCATTAAGCACTTTTCCACTTCCCTACTCACCACCCACCCTTAGTTGCATTCCATCTCTAAAAATTTACCCATTCTGGACATCTCATATCAGTGGAATCATACAGTAAGTGAACTTTTCCGTCTACATCCTTTCACTTACGTTTTTGAGGTGCATCCATGTTGTAGCATGTATAAAAACACCATTCCTTTTTATGGCTGAGTATTATATTTGGGTCTTCCCCAGTAGCTCAATGGTAAAGAATCCATATGCAGATGCAGGAGACGTGGGTTCGATCCCTGAGTCAGGAAGATATCCTGGAGAAAGACATGGCAACCCACTCCAGTGATTTTTGCAAGAAAATCCCATGGACAGAGGAGTCTGGTGGGCTACAGTCCATAGGGTCGCAAAGAGTCGGACATGACTGAAGCAACTGAGCACAAACTATAATATCTGATTTTATGGTATATACCACAATTTCTTTATCAATTTGTTTCTTCATTTGAGTTGTTTCCACCTTTAGTTATTGTTAATAGTGCTGCTGTGAACTATATAGGATTATGTGATCTGCAAATGGAGGCAGTCTTACTTCTTCTTTCCAATTTGTATTCCTTTTATTTCTTTTTTCTTCATGACTGCTTTGGTTAAAATTTTCAATGCAATGTTGAACAGCAGTGGTGAAAGGCAACATCCTTGTCTTCTTGATCTAAAGAGGAAGTTTTTACTCACTTATCATTAAGAATGATGTTAGCTATTTGTTGCTCATAAGTGTATGCATGCTCAGTCTCTGTCACTTCCGACTCTTTGCAACCCTACAGACTGTATCCCCCAGGCTCCTCTGTCCATGAGAATCTCCAGGCAAGAATACTGAAGTGGATTGCCATTTTCCTCCAGAAATCTTCTTGACCCAGGGATCAAACACATGTCACCTGCATTGCCAGGCAGATTCTTTACCTGAGCCACTTGGGGTTCATAGATGTTTTTTTATTACATTGAGGAAGTTCTTGCTATTCCTGGTTTTCTGATATTTTCCAATCGTGAAATAGTATTGGACTTTGTCAAATGTTTTTTGTGTATCAATTGTGATTACTGCTTCCCTTCTTCATTTTGTTAGTGTGATGTGTTACAATGATTGATTTTCTTATAACGAACCTCCTTTATTTCTGAGATAAATCCCACTTTGTCATGGTGTATTGCTGTTAACTCAGCCATGTCTGACTCTTTGTGAGCCTGTGGACTGTAGGACACCAGACTTCCCTGTCCTTCACCATCTCTCAGAGCTTGCTCAAACTAATGTCCACTGAGTAGGCAATGCCATCCAAACAGCTCATCCTCTGTCATCCCCTTCTCCTCCTGCCTTCAATCTTTCCCAGCATCAGGGTCTTTTCTAATGAGTCAGCTCTTCGCATCAGGTGGCCAAAGTACTGGAGCTTTAGCTTCAGCATCGGTCCTTCCAATGTATATTCAAGATTGCTTTCCTTTATGACTGACTGGTTTGATCTCCTTCCTGCCCAAGGGACTCTCAAGAGTCTTCTTCAATACCACAGTTCAAAAGCAGCAATTCTTCAGTTCTCAGCCTTCTTTATGATCTAACTCTCACATCCACACAGGACTTTTGTTGGCAAAAAAATGTCTCTGCCTTTTAATGTGTTGTCTAGGTTGGTCATAGCTTTTCTTCCAAGGAGCAAGTGTCTTTTAATTTCATGGCTACAGTCACAGTCTGAAGTGATTTTGGAAGAAAATAAAGTCAGCCACTGTTTCCCCATCTATTTGCCATGAAGTGATGGGACTGGATGCCATGATGTTAGTTTTCTGAATGTTGAGCTTTAAGCCAACTTTTTCACTGTCCTCTTTCACTTTGATCAACAGGCTTTTTAGTTCCTCTTCACTTTCTGCCATAAGGGTGGTGTCATCTGCATATCTGAGGTTATTGATATTTCTCCAGCAATCTTGATTCCAGCTTGTGCTTCTTCCAGCCAAGCGTTTCTCATGATGTACTCTGCATGTACGTTAAATAAGCAGGGTGACAATATACAGCCTTGACGCACTCCTTTTCCTATTCGGAACCAGTCTGTTGTTCCATGTCCAGTTCTAACTGCTGCTTCCTGACCTGCATACAGGTTTCTCAAGAGACAGGTCAGATGGTCTGGTATTCCCACCTCTTTCAGAATTTTCCACAGTTTATTGTGATCCACACAGTCAAAGGCTTTGGCCTAGTTATTAAAGCAGAAATAGATGTTTTTCTGGAGCTCTCTTGTTTTTTTGATGATCCATTGGATGTTGGCCATTTGATCTCTGGTTCCTCTGCCTTTTCTAGAACCAGCTTGAACATCTGGAAGTTCATGGTTCACGTATTGCTGAAGCCTGGCTTGGAGAATTTTGAGTGTTACTTTACTGGCGTGTGAGCTGAGTGCAATTGTGTGGTAGTTTGAGCATTCTTTAGCATTGCCTTCTTTTGGGATTGGAATGAAAACTGACATTTTCCAGTCCTGTGGCCATTGCTGAGTTTTCCAAATTTGCTGGCATACTGAGTGAAGCACTTTCACAGCATCATCTAAAGGTATTGGAGAGAGCCAAATGTACAAAAGATGGGAATGAAATAACAAAATATGTTCAAGGAAAGCCTAGTGGAATATAATATATAATAAGAGGGTTGGAGAAATCCGGGATGGAGTGTAGGAATTAAAAGCAGCAAGGAAGGCTAGATCATGCTAATATTTTATCCAAAAAAACCAGGAAGTCATTAAAGGATTTTTAGTATGGAAAAATATGGTTAGGTATTTATTCTAGAGGCTATGCCATGGGTCAACAGGTAGTAGTGGAACAGGCTAGAGATCAGTTAGAAAACTATTATTGTCATTTACAAGAAAAATGGTAACGGTCCAAACCAGGGTATGGGAATAGAGATCTGAGAATGGAAAAGAAGACCAAATGGGTGGCTCCAAAAATAATCCAAAGCCTATAAATTCTTTTACCACTCCCCAAACCTTCCTTATTTGTCTTCAGAAGCTTGTAAGTATTGAACAAATGAAGGAGAAAATCATCAAGGAGGAACTTGCTTTTCTCCTCTCATGCTTTTGAAATGAAAATATTCTACCTGTTTTTCTAGAGGAACCCTTATCTCCACCATCTTTTTAAAATGCAAATTTAGAAAAAGGGGTAGGTAATTTGGAACTTGTTGAGGACAAATAAAAGTCTTCAGTGTACTCTTCATAAATTCCAGTAAAAAAAGATTTAACCTAGACAGATGACCTTGACTTGTATACAAATACTCATAAATATGAAAGAAACTAGTGAGAGTAAATTTCATGTTCATGTGATCTAATAAATGTTCAGTATTATATTAATATCTAGTATGAACTTTTTAGTTTGATCAATATAAATGTCTTTGTATACTATCACATGTAAAATAAATGGTGAGAAGTCGCTATATAACAGATAGCTCAGCCTGGCACTCTGTGATGACCTGGATGGGTGGGATGGGCAGGAAAAGGCAGACTCAAGAGGAAGGAGATACATGTGTAATTATGGCTGACTTTCGTTGTTGTATGGCAGAAATCAACACAACATTGTAAAATCAATTTTCCTGTAATTAAAAAATAAAATGTTGTACCTAGGTTTGCCTGAGATCAAATGAGACCTTTCTGTATCTGTTGCAAATCTGACAGCAAGATGAATAACTTGGTATGATGAAATTTTTATAAGTGAATTAAATGCAAGTGAAGTAAGAGCTTTTAGGTGAACTTTTTAGGAGTAATTATGTTTTAGGAATATCTACTTAAAAATAATCTCTTCTGGGTGATAGGGATAGAATGTTGCAAAGAAGCCAATACTGATTCCATGTTGAAACTGTTTCTTTGACTTGCTTTTGTTATTACAATCATGCATAATGGCCTACTTCAAAGGACCCTGTTCCTCTGCCTGACCATAAACTAATGTGCCTTTGTTCAGCTCATAAAGAGGCAATCAGACCCTGCCCACCCGTGAATCCAAGAAGAGATTAACACACCCCTTCCAAAGGCTGACCCTTCCTGCAGATGTTTTATAAGACTGAAGACCCTTTTATACTTTACTTCTTCACTGCCCCTCCCTCTCTATTCTGCCTTTTAACTTTAGTTCCTCATTGCTTCTCTGACTCTATAAAAGAACCTGGCATCCAGACACTGACAAAATGGTTACTTTGAGACATTAATCTGCCATCTTTTTGCTCAGCTGGCTTTCTGAATAAAGTCATATTCCTTACCTCAACACCTCTCTTGGATTAATTGGCCTGTTATGCAGCAAATACAGTAAGCTTGGACATGGAAACAAATTTGATGAGCCAGCACAGGAGCCTTACTGGTCATGGCTAGCTGGCCCCAATCAGGGAATATTGAGACAAGGCCCTAAGCAGCTTCTGGAACCATTTGTCCTGAGGATCTTTTCTTCAAGAGTCCCTGAAGCGGCACCAGCTGCCCCAGCACTTGGCAGTTGAGACAAGGAACCAACAAACTTCTACAAGTCAACAGACTTAATTTTGTTCTAGGGTAATTCTACCCAATTTGATAGCCAGCTCAGCCAGTTTGCTTGTCTCTCTGCTGTTTTGTGTTATGAGTCAGTGAGATCAATTTTGGAGGTTAAGTCGCTCTGCTGTACACTCCAGAAACATATTCCCCCCTTCAATTTGGGCTTTTCCTTTATGGAAATAGCCAATTTGGTTGGGGTACCCTGTTGAAAAGGGGAAGTGTTATTGGACTCTACCTTGTACCAGTTCATTGGGGAATTACTTCTTGTAAGACAAGCCTACCCTCATTGGAATTAGTTTCATAGGGTAAATTAATCTACCTTATTTGGGAACTGGTTCATCTGTGCATCGATGCTGGAATTTGTTTGTGCAGTCTTTCTTGGAATTTGCATGATGTCTTTTGTATTTTGGTGTTATCAAACTTATAAAAATGGGAAATATTTCATCTATCCCTAAGGAAAGATTTTTAAGGCATATATTAGATATGTTAAGATCAGAAGAACAATGGCCCCGGAATGGCTCACAATTATACAGTCTCTCAGATAGAATCACAAAGGAGAGAAACACCCTGAAAATCAAGAGGCCCTGGGACTCCCTTGGACTTGAGGCATCTGATTCTAGTTTCCCTACAGTAGCCCCAAGTAACTTTGACAGTGGGGAGCATCAGCTCCACTTTAGGGAGCTCCCCCTGTGAAGGAAAACTCAGATCATTTGGACAAAGGTCACAGGTCTAATGGAACTGGGAAGTCACATTAATGTGACTTTCTGGTCGGTTAGGTTTTGATTTATTCTGGTACTTTGGTAATGCATAGACATCTGGTACAGTTTCCTCTAAGGCTTCCTCTATATCTTCTTGCTTCTTTATCCTCTAACCCTCTGCAACAGGTGAGTGGCTATGGAAGCAATTGAGGAACTCTGGCCAGGGTTACTCTCTGGTATGTTCTGAAGGCTCACAGTAGCTGCCACCTAAGCAGGTGAGGGCTTGCCTTTCCTCCCCCTCCCTTAAGCTGAAGACCAGGCCAATTAATATCATGTAGGCACAAGTCAGGCAAAGAAAAGCCATTAGGGTGCCTGCCACTTGCAGACTCCAGTGACAGGATAAATCCACACATTGTTCTTTGCAGCCCTGATATGGAAGCAACCTAAATGTCCATCAGCAGAGGTATGGAAGAAGATCATATAGGCTGGTTACAAAAGGAGGGACTCCTTTTTCTGCCTGGAAACCTCCAATGAAGTTGGTTAACTCCTTACATGCCACCACTCATTTAGGAGATAAGGCCCTCCAAAGATTACTAGAAAGGTCCTTCACAGGAACAGGCCTCCAAACAACTGTAAGGCAAGTGGTCTCCTCTTGTCCCACTTGCCAATTAAACAACCCCCAAGGAGCTCAAAGACCCTAGCTGGCCCAGCCCGTCCAACGACGTGGGACCTACCCAGGAGAGGACTGGCAGATGGACTTCACCCAGATGCCAGACTCTCAAGGGTATAAATACCTATTAGTTATGATAGGTACATTCACAGGGTGGATTGAAGGCTTTCCCACCTGGACTGAAAAGGCTGAGGAGGTGGTAAAAAAAAAAAAAAAAACAACTGCTCCCAACATTTGGTCTGCCCAGGTCATTACAAAGTGACAATGGGACATCATTTACTTCTAAGGTCACCCAAGGGGTCTGTAAAGCACTGGGCATTACTTATTATCTCCATTGTGCCTGGAGACCTCAGTCTTTAGGAAAAGTAGAAAGAGCCAACCAATTCTTAAAATCAGTGATAAAAAAGATAACCCAGGAGACCTCCCTGGGATGGAAAAAGGCTTTATCAATAGCTCTCCTTCACACCCGTATTGCCCCTAAGGAACAGGTTGGTCTTAGTCCTTATGAGTTGCTATATGGGAGACCTTTTGTTTATGTCAATGACCTCTTCCTAGATCCAGAGGTTCAGACCCTCCAGTCTTATACCATGGACACTGGACAATCCCAACAGGATATATGCTTGTGGGGTATGAACCAGGACCCAAAAGATTCTAAGGAGTCACCACTATATGTTCCAGGGACTCAAGTTGTAATTAAAGTCTGGAAAGATGGGTCCCCAAAGGCTCAGCTCCAGCCCACATGGAAGGGCCCCTACCCTGTAATACTTTCTACCCCCAGAGAAGTCAAGGTACCAAGACATGACTTCTAGATTCACTACTCACGAGTCAAGCCATGGAAGAAAACAGAAGAGGACACTCAATACACCTGTGAGCCCCTGGGAGATCTCAGATACCTATTGAGAACTACAAATGAGTGCCATTCTAATGAACACCCCCAAAATCTGGTTTCTGGGGATTTCTCAGGATAGCTCTAAAGAGCCAATACAGCTTGGTAGAGACTGTACTCCAAAGCAGGCAGGAGATAAATCTTCTGATCCCTGAACAAGGAGGGACTCGAGCCATCCTGGCAATGGGAATTTAAAATTGGCTAATGACCCTACTAGTCCTTGTTACACTATACTGATGCTGCTTATGACTGTCTAATCTGTTTTGTCTCTGCTCAGGTCAATAAGCTACAACATGCAGTGCCAGTTCAACAAAGATAAAACTACAGCTGACCATGGAAAATATCACTCACCCTTAGATGGACACCACTGTGACGACTCTGAGGCCTGAGACTAGCAAGAGGGGGAGGCCCAATACCCCCTCACTGTCCCAATTCAGCAGGAAGTAGCCAGAAAGACCTCGATGCCCCTATTCCCAAAGAATTGAGTCTCCCATCTCTTGAGGGGGGAATGTTAGGTAGTTAGAATAGGAAACAGGAGTCCAAAATGGCAGTGGCTAGAAGACAAGGAAGGGAAAAGCCCTTCCTTATTCACCTGCAAGAGGCTCTTTAGTTTCTCTTCACTTTCTGCCATTAGAGTGGTATCATCTGCACATCTGATGTTGTTGATATTTCTCCCAGCAAACTTGATTCCAGCTTGTGATTCATCCAGCCCAGCATTTCACATGACAAAATGTACATATCAGTTAAATGAACAAGGTAACAATATACAGCCTCAATGTACTTCTTTCTCAATTTTGAGGCAGTCCACTGTTCCATGCCTGGTTCTAACTGCTGCTTCTGGATCCACATACAGGTTTCTCAAGGGACAGGTAAGGTGGTCTGGTATTTCCATCTCTTTAAGAACTTTCCACAGTTTGTTGTGATCCACACAGTCAAACGCTTTAGCGTAGTCAATGAAGTAGAAGTAGATGGTTTTCTGGAATTCCCTTGCTTTTTCTATAATCCAGTGGATGTTGGCAATTTGATCTCTAGTTTCTCTGCTCTTTCTAAATTCAGCTGGTACATCTGGAATTTCTTGGTCAAAGCCTAGCTTGAAGGATTTTGAGTGTCATCTTGCTACCATATGAAATGAGTGCAATTGTATGGTAGTTTGAACATTCTTTTGCATTGTCTTTCCTTGGGATTGGAATGAAAACTGACTTTTTCAAGTGGCCAATGGTCCATTTTGAAAATTTTCTAGCATATTGAGTGTACCACTGCCTGAATGTAAACTAATGTGCCTTTGTTCAGCTCATAGAGAGATAATCAGACCCTGCTGACCTGTTAACACATCCTGATACTGAAGCTGAAACTCCAATACTTTGGCCACCTGAAGCGAAGAACTGACTCATTGACAAAGACCCTGATGCTAGGAAAGATTGAAGGCAGGAGAAGGGGATGACAGAGGATGAGATGATTGGATGGCATCACAGATTCAATGGATAGGAGTCTGAGCAAGCTCTGGGAGTTGGTGATGGACAGGGAAATCTAACATGCTGCAGTCCATGTGGTCACAAACAGTGGGACACAACTGAGCAAGTGAACTGAACTGAACACATCCTTTCCAGAGCCTGACTCTTGGAGATGTTTTGCAAGACTGAAGACCCTTTTTACTTTACTTTTCACTGCCTCTCTTTCTCTATTTTGCCTTTTGACTTTAGTTCCTCATTGCTTTTCTCTTTCTTTCTCTTTCTGACTCTATAAATGAACCTGGCATCCAGATCCCGAAAAGATGCTTAATTTGAGACATTAGTCTCCTATCTTCTTGGTCAGCTGATGCTGGATTTCCAAATAAAGTCATAATCCTTACCTCAACACCTCATCTCTCAGATTCACTTGCCTGCTGTGCAGTGAGCACAGTGAGTATGGACTCCGTAACAAGAACCAGATAGTTATACAGGTCCCAGTAGGGGATTATAGATAGAGAGGGAAACCTAGTAAACTTTGGATGACCACTGTAAGTTAATGATGGATCAGGAAAGCTATTGGAATGTCATGGAATGAAGCAGACTTTGTTATCTATAAAGCCATAAATAAAATTACGAGATATGCCCCAGGCCATTAGGTGATAGAAAAATGTCACCCCCTTCTACTGATTTGAATCAGCATTAAGATAATCCTAGTTTGATATATCCATCTGAATGCAAAGTTGCAAGGAATAGCAAGAAGAGATAAAGTCTTCCTAAGTTATCAATGCAAAGAAATAGAGGAAAACAATACAATGGAAAAGACTAGAGTTCTCTTCAGGAAAATTAGGATACCAAGGGAACATTTCATGCAAAGATGGGCACAATAAAGGATAGAAATGAAATGGACCTAACAGAAACAGAAGATCTTAAGAAGAGGTGGCAAGAATACACAGAAGAAGCATACAAAATAGATCTTCATGACCCAGATAATCACGATGGAATGCTCACTCACCTAGAGCCAGACATCCTAGAGTGTGAAGTCAAGTGGGCCTTAGGAAGAATCACTATGAACAAAGCTAGTGGAGGTGATGGAATTCCAGCTGAGCTATTTCAAATCCTAAAAGATGATGCTGTTAAAATGCTGCACTCAACATGCCAGGAAATTTAGAAAACTCAGCAGTGGCCACAGGAGTGGAAAAGGTCAGCGTTCATTCAAATCCCAAAGAAAGTCCATGCCAAAGAATGTTCAAACTACTGTAGAATTACACTCACCTCACAAGCTAGTAAAGTAGTGCTCAACATTCTCCAAGCCAGGCTTCAACAGTATGTGAACCGAGAACTTCCAGATGTTCAAGCTGGATTTAGAAAAGGCAGAGAAACCAGAGACCAAATTGCCAACATCTGTTGGATCATCACAAAAACAACAGAGTTCCCAAAAAACATCTACTTCTTCTTTATTGACTACGCTATAAAGCCTCTGACTATGTGGATCACAACAAACTGTGGAAAATTATTCAAGAGATGGGAATACCAGAACACCTTACTTGCCTCCTGAGAAACCTGTATGTGGGTAAAGAAGCAACAGTTAGAACTCGATATGGAACAACAGACTGGTTCCAAATTGGGAAAGAAGTATCTCAAGGCTGTTAATTATTGTCACCTTGCTGATTTAATTTATATGCAGAGTACATCATAAGAAATGCTGGACTGGATGAAGTACAAGATTACCAGGAGAAATAGCAATTACCTCAGATATGCAGATGACACTACCCTTGTGGCAGAAAGTGAAGAGGAACTTAAGAGCCTCTTGATGAAGGTGAAAGAGGAGAGTGAAAAAGCTGGCATAAAACTCAACATTCAAAAAACTAAGATAATGCCATCCAGTGCCATTACTTCATGGCAAATAGATGGGGAAACAATGAAAACAGAGAAAACTTTATCTTCTTGGGCTCCAAAATCACTGCAGATGGTGACTACAGCCATGAAATTAAAAGACACTTTCTCCTTGGTTGAAAAGCTATGACAAACCTAGATAGCATATTAAAAAGCAGATACATTACTTACCAACAAAGGTCTGTATCGTCAAAGCTATCTATGGTTTTTCCAGTAGTTGTGTATGGATGTGAGATTTGAACCATAAAGTAAGCTAAGCACTGAAGAATTGATGCTTTGGTTTTGGAGAAGAGTCTTGAGAATCCCTTCGACTGCAATGAGATCCAACCAGTCAGTCCCAAAGGAAATCAGTCCTGAATATTCATTGGAAGGACTGATGCTAAAGCTGAACCTCCAATACTTTGGCCACCTGATGTGAAGAAGTGACTCATTAGAAAAGACCCTGTTGTTGTGAAAGACTGAATACAGGAGGAGAAGGGGACGACAGAGGATGAGATGGTTGGATGGCATCACTGACTTAATGGACATGGGTTTGAGCAAGCTCCAAGAGTAGGTGATGGACAGGAAAGACTGGTGTGCTGCAGTCCTTATAGTCACAGACTCAGACATGACTGAGTGAGTGAACTGTTTGATCTCATAGGGTCAGAGACTCTTCTGCCTGTTACAACAGAGAAGCTAGTGATATTATTCTCAGGTCTACTCGAAGGCAGTCTTTCTCTTCCCCACTTTCCTTTGATTATAAAATTGCAGCCCACATACTCCTCAGGACAGAGCATGCTCGCCTGTCAGCTTGCATTTCTCCCAAGCTTTCTATATTAACAAACCTACTTTATGCCTATCACTTTGCCTCTTGCTGAAGTTGTTCTGCACTGAGAAACAAAGAACCTGAGCCTCAGTTCATCCAGACACCAGGTGAGTGATTCTAATTAAAACACCGTGGGGTCAAGTCTCAATCAGGGTTTTGGGCAGGTTCAAGTCCTTGCACATGGGTTCAGGTCTGAGGTGCATGGTTTCAAAGGTGTGGGAAAAAGGGAACTCTCCTACACAGTTGGTGGGAATGTAAATAGGTACTGCCAGTATGGATATCAGTATGAAATTTCCTTACAAAACTAAAAACAGAACTATCATATGATCCAGTAATCCCACTTCTAAGGCATATATCTAGAGAAAAACCATAATTCAAAATGATACATGGTATCCAGTGTTCACTACAGCACTATTTACAATAGCCATGATGTGGAAGCAACCTAAATGTCCATCAACAGTGGAATGGATAAAGAAGATGTGGTACATATGTACAATGGAATAATACTCACCCATAAAGAAGAATTAATTAATGCCATCTGTAGCAACATGGATGAACCTAGAGATTATCCTACTGACTGAAGTAAGTCAGACATAGAAAGATATCATAGGATATTGCTTATTTGTGTAATCTATGAAAATGGTACAAATGTACATATTTACAAAATAGAGTCACATATGTAGAAAACAAACTTATGGTTACCAAGGGCTTTGGGGGGAGAGTTAAACTGGGAGATTGGGATCGACACTACTATATATAAAACAAATAACCAGCAAACACGTACTATATAGCACAGGGTGCTCTACTCAATACTCTGTAATGATCTATATGGAAAAATCTAAAAAAGAGAGGATATATGTGTATGTAAAACTCATTCACTTTGCTATACATAAACTAATACGACATTTTAAATCAATTATACTCCAATAATTTTTTTCAACTATAATCTCTAGGTATCTGAAAATTTACTTGATAGAGTTGTTTCTAAATTAAGTAATGGAAGTTTATTGAATAGCTAGGTCATTCCCAAATAAAATAAGATACTGAGGTATCAATTACTAAACAGAGTTTGGTGCCACCCTGAGATATTCTCTTTGAGAAAGCACATGTTTTTAGAAATCATTGTTATTTATGCTTACTAATCTATAGAACACTGGTGTAGAAGATAGTTTATGGTTGCTTAAGGAAAGTAAGGTGTATGTTTTGAACAAAAGAAGGTATGAGGAGGGGAACTACATTTTTGTCCTACAGTTGGTTGCTCTTAAATGGAAAAAAAAAGGACAAAGTAATATAGATACAAAAAGCTGTGAAAGATTTCTGGGAAAAGAAAAGGAAATTTAATTGGATAAATGTATTTTGCTGGGAGTGGGCTGGAGCAAGAATGGACTTAGTTCCTACCTCCAAAATTTTCTTGAAATGCTCTTTTTAATAACAGATTGTATGAGTTTATTTGCCTTTAAGTGATCTGTATTTGCTTTTGAGATCTTAATTTTGTTTAAGGAATAAGTATTGGCTCACAGTGCCCTATGATCTTGTTTGACCAAATGTTTTGAAACTTTCTGATGAACTTCCCAAATAATGAATTTAATTAAATTTCTTTTGACTTCCAGCTAACTTTGAGATGCTTTACAGGCCCCTGAGGTATCTTAACAAAAATATTTAACTAGTATTATTTGGTATGTTAAATCATGTGAAGAACATTATCATATGAGCAATAAACCTACTTAAAATACATTATATGGATGAATGGTATTAATGTAGACATTTTAAAAATTACATAAAATTTCTGAAACTTGGACATGTCCTAGCATAATGCTATAGTTCTAGCTGTTATCTTAAAATGTATGTCACAATAGTAATCAAGGTTCTTTATCAATTTCACCGTAATCAGATGTTTAACCATGCATTTTAATGGTACAACATAAATTGGTTAGAACCAACTAGGTCCAAGATGGTAGAAAATTTGACTTCCAGTAGACCTTGAGTCTTCCTATATGCTCACTGTAATACATCAGTATGCTAAATGACACACCCACAGGTGTCATGGCAGTTCTGAGGCAGACTATAAAAGGCCAAAAGTGTGCAGTGGCCCAGTTCTTGTAAATTCCTGCCCCTTCGCCTAAATAGTTGGAATAATGATTCCAGTCATTAGTCTATGAAATTACCCAGCCCATAAAAACCAACCACTCCATATTTCAGGGTCGTTCATCTTCTGAAATAGCCCATACTCTATCTGTGAAGTGTGTTCCCCTCAGGGCCTCTTATCTGTGAAGTATGTATCTCCATAAATAAAGTTTTTACTTGAAAACAAAACAAAAAACACCTCTTCTGAGAGAGACAGAGAAATGAACAACTAGCCAGGCTAGGTAAATTCTCTGAGGCAAGAAAATATTATGGTAGAATAGACATGAGAACTCCCTTTAATGCTGAGACCTTCTACAAACAAATAATTTAGACAAAGAATAAGATGCTATTTATAAACTGTCATTCCACCTGTGTCCAAAAAATGTGACTAGTTCCCAAAGGGAAAGTAAAAAGTATCCACATGGCTAGCTATAAAATCACTGAAGGGAATCAAAGCCTTGTATTCTGAAATCTCCTGACAGCATTCTTTAACAAGAAAGTTCAAGAACAATTTGACATCATGAACCACCTAGTATAAGACATTGGGAAGAATAAAACTTCACTTCAGTGATATTCATTGACAAAAGTGCATAAGCTGAATCTAATTATGAGAAACATCAGGCAAACTGAAATTGAAGGACATTCTATAAAATAACTGTTATCTTCAAAAACATTTTTTAAACAAAGGAAGTCTAAGAAATTATTGCAGATTAGAAGAAACCAAGCAAACATAACAACTAAATGCAACCATAATATTCTAGTTTGATCCCGGACCAGATTTTCTTTTCTTGTTTTTTATCTATTGGACATTTATTGGCATAATTGGTAAAAAATGAATAAGGTCTTTAGGAAAGACGTACTGAAGTGTTTAGGAGTCATTAGGCAACTTACTGTCAAATGTTTCAAAAAATATATGTGTACACATATAGAGATAAATGTACAGCTATAACTATAAAACATAAACAATCATGATTCTTGATATTTAGCCAAAGGAACTGAAAACTTATATCCACACAAAAACCTGCACATGGCTGTTTATAGCAGCTTCATTCATACTTGCCAAAACTTGGATGGCACCCACAGTAGGTAAATGGATAAACTGGTATATCTAGACCATGGAACATTAATCAGCATTGAAAATAAATGAGCTATCAGGCCATGGAAAGACATGGAAGAATCCTAAGTGTATATTACTAAGGGAAAGGGGTCAA
The DNA here is from genome assembly GCA_007570785.1 of Antilocapra americana. NCBI lineage: Eukaryota > Metazoa > Chordata > Mammalia > Artiodactyla > Antilocapridae > Antilocapra > Antilocapra americana. Next base: position 2,280,519 of record ML663487.1, on the reverse strand, counting down.
TCTGAAAAGGCTACATACTATATGAGTTCAACCACACAATATTCTGAAAAATGTAAAACCATGGAGGCAATAAAAAAAGCCCAGTGGTTGCTATGGGTTCAGGAGGCAGGATTAATAGGTGCAGCACAGAGGATTTTTCAGGCACTGAAATATCTATGATGAAAAAGTCATTATACATTTGTCCAAACTCAGAATATATAACACCAAGAATGTATATTGTTCAAGAGCAAAAATGTAACTATGTACTTTGAATGCTAATGATCTGTCAGTGTAGGTTCATCAGTTGTGAAAATGTGTCATTCTGGTACTAGACGTTAATAACAGAGAAGGCTATGCATGTGTAGAGGCAGTGAGCATATGAGAAATCACTGTTCCTTTCTCTCAGTTTTGCTGTGAACTTAAAACTGTTCTTAAAAAAGTCTTTAAATAAAATCAACTAACTTAGCATCATCAGTAATGAACGGGACCAAATGGCATTTTGTGTCTCCTGATGTGATGCAATAACAAGGACACAGCATCAACTACGTAGTCTTCTTACTAAAAATGTTCAAATTAATCTTGGTAAAACAGACACGTCCAGGTTGTGGGACAAATGCAGGACAACTGCCTGGACTTGTCAAAACCGCCAATGTTATGAAAAATATAAAGAAAAAAATTGTCTGTCTTAGTAATTCAGTTGTGTCTGACTCTTTGCAACCCCATGGACTGTAGCCCACCAGGCTCCTCTGTCCATGGGATTATCCAGGCAAGAATACAGGAGTGGGTTTAGGAGTGGGTTCTTCTCCAAAAAGAAAAGAATGAGAAGGTGCTATTCTAGATTTTAAAAGACTAAAGCGGCGTGACAGCTTAATACAGTGCATGATTCTTGACTGGATCCTGGATCAAAACAAATAAAAAGATATAAAGGATATAGTTAGGACAACTGGGGAACTTTGACATCAATAGTATATTAGATAATTGTATCAAAGTCGAATTTTTCTGAATGTAATGTCCTTGTTCTTAAGAGATACTCTTTGATGTATTTAAGGCTTAAGTGTCATGATATCTCCAAGTTACTCCAAATGGTTTAGCAAAAAAGTATATATATATATACAAAGAGAAAGAAAAACATATGTAGGAAAACAAATGATGTATCTACATGAAGGGTGTCTTTTGACATTCCTGAAGAGTTGGAGTTTTATAAAATTTAAAAAATTGTGAAGAAAATAATGTTTGAAGCTATAAAGCTTATGCTTAATTCTAATTATACATCTTGCTGGTAAATTCAGAAGTAAACCAGTGTATTCAATTTTTTTAGCAGAACATTTGCTGAAAAATAAAAGAAAGGGAAAAAAGAATTAAGTAAAAGAATGGAAAAAAGAAATATCACCCAAAAGGAAGTCTATCAGACAAAATAGACATAAAATTCAAGTGAGTCACTAAAAATGATAAAAGGTTTATCTATTTTAGATTTGTATGCACATAATAATAAATCCTTGAATATATATATATAAACTACAAGAATTTACACAACTACAGTGGAAGATTTTAAATTGGTTTCAATAATTGATAGATGTAGTAAACAGAATTAATAGTAATATAGAAGACACACAATACAATTAATAAGTTTAACAGACATTTACAAAATACTACATGAAACAATTAGACTATACAAAATATTTTCAAGCACACATGAAACACAAATTGACCATGCTCTTTAGAACATGAAGCATATCAACACATGCTAAATAATCAGTATCATGTAAACCATTTTGTCTGTATTAAGTGCAACGAAATGGAAAAGAGTAACAAAATGCTAAGCTAAAAAATATCCATCATGTAAACCATGTTGTCTGTATTAAGTGCAATGAAATGGAAAAGAGTAACAAAATGCTAAGCTAAAAAATATCCATGTGCTCTAAAGGAAGAAATAAAGCTATCCCTGTTTGCAGATAACATGATACTACATGTAGAAAATCCTAAAAATGCCACCAGTAAACTACTAGAGCTCATCAACTGTCAGTAAAGTTGCAGGATACAAAATAAATATATAGAAATCTGTTGCATTTCTATACACTAACAATGAACTATCAGAAATTAAGGAAACAATCCCATTCACTGTTGCATCAAAAAGAATAAAATATCTAGAATAAACCCACCTATGGAGGCGAAAGACATGTTCTCTGAAAACTATGACACTGATGAAACTGAAGACAAATAGATGGAAAGATATACCATGTTCCTGGATTGAAAAAATTGGTATTATTAAAAGGATTATACTACTCAAGGCAGTCTAATGACTTAGTGCATTTTCCTATCAAAATATCAATGGCATTTTCCACAAAACTAGAACAAAAAAATCTTAAAATTTGAATGGAAACACAAAAGGTCCCAAATAGCCAAAACAATCTTGAGAAAGAACAGAGAAGAACATGCTCCCTTACTTCAGACTATATTACAAAGCTACAGTAATCAAAACTATGTGTAACACAAAAACAGAGGTGTAGATCAATGGGACAAGACAGAAAACCCAAAAACAAACCCACACAGTCACAGTCAATTATCAATGACAAAGGAGGCAAGAATACACAGTGGAGAAAAGACAGTCTCTTCAATAAGTGGTGCTAGGAAATCTGGACAGCTACATGTAAAAGAATCAAATCACAACATTCTCTAACACCATATACAAAAATAAACTCAAAATGGATTAAAGACATAAATGTAAGACTGAGTACTATAAAACTCCTAGAGAAAGACTCAGGCAAAACACTCTGACATAAATTGCACAACATTTTTTTTTATCTATCTCTTATAGAAAACAAAAGCAAAAATAAACAAATAGGACCTAATGAAATGTAAAAGATTTTGAACAGCCAAGGATACTATCAATAAAGTGAAAAGACAACCTACTGAAAGGAAGAAAATATTTGCAAATGATATGATCAATAAGGGATTAATATCCAACATATATAAACACTTTATACAATTCAACATCATAAAAACAACCCAACTAAAAAATGGGAAGAATAAGATAGATATTTTTCCAAAGAGGAAATGCAGATGGCAAACAGGCACAGGAAAACATGTTTAGCATTGCTAACCTTGAAGGAAAAGAAAATCAAACCACCGTAAGATATCACCTCATTCCTGCCAGAAGGGCTATCATCAAAAAGAAACACAAATAAAAAATGTTTGAGAATATGTGAAGAAAAGGGACAAATCCCTGGCATTCCTATACACTAACAATGAGAAAACAGAAAGAGAAATTAAGGAAACAATTCCATTCACCATCGAAACAAAAGGAATAAAATACTTAGGAGTATTTCTACCTAAAGAAACGAAAGACCTATATATAGAAAACTATAAAACACTGATGAAAGAAATCAAAGAGGACACAAACAGATGGAGAAATGTGCCGTGTTCGTGGATTGGAAGAAGCAATAGAGTGAAAATGAGTATACTACCCAAAGCAATCTATAGATTCAATGCAATTCCTATCAAGCTACCAGAGGTATTTTTCAGAGAATTAGAACAAATAATTTCACAATTTGTATGGAAATACAAAAAACCTTGTACAGCCAAAGCAATCTTGAGAAAGAAGAATGGAACTGGAGGAATCAACCTACCTGACTTTAGGCTATACTACAAATCCACAGTCATTAAGACAGTATGGTACTGGCACAAAGACAGAAATATAGATCAATGGAACAAAATAGAAAGCCCAGAGATAAATCCATGCATCTATGGACACCTTATCTTTGACAAAGGAGGCAAAAATATACAATGGAGAAAAGACAACCTCTTTAACAAGTGGTGCTGGGAAAACTGGACAGCCACTTGTAAAAGAATGAAACTAGAACACTTTCTAACACCATACACAAAAATAAACTCAAAATGGATCAAAGATCTAAGCATAAGACCAGAAACTATAAAACTCCTAGAGGATAACATAGGCAAAACACTCTCTGCTATAATCCAAAGCGGGATCCTCTATGACCCACCTCCCAGAATATTGGAAATAAAAGCACGAATTAACAAATAGGAGCTAATTAAAATTAAAAGCTTCTGCACAACAAAGGAAACTGTAAGCAAGGTGAAAAGACAGCCTTCAGAATGGGAGAAAATAATAGCCAATGAAGC
>ML663487.1:2230333-2276000 GCA_007570785.1 Antilocapra americana | reverse complement strand
GGGAACCCTCTTACACTCTTGGTGGGAATGCAAACTAGTACAGCCACTATGGAAAACAGTGTGGAGAGTCCTTAAAAAACTGCAAATAGACCTGCCATATGACCCAGCAATTCCGCTGCTGGGCATACACACCGAGGAAACCAGAATTGAAAGAGACACGTGTACCCCAATGTTCATTGCCGCACTGTTTACAATAGCCAGGACATGGAAGCAACCTAGATGCCTATCAAGTGATGAATGGATACGAAAGCTGTCGTACATATACACAATGGAATATTACTCAGCATTAAAAAAAATTCATTTGAATCAGTTCTACTCAGGTGGACCGAACTGGAGCCTATTATCCAGAGTGAAGTAAGCCAGAAGGAAAAACAATACAGTATACTAATGCATATATATGGAATTTAGAAAGATGGCAGCGAGAACCCTGCATGCAAGACAGCAAAAGGAATGCAGATGTATAGAACATACTCATGGACTCTGTGGATGAGGGCAAGGGTGGGATGATATGGGAGAATGTCATTGAAACATGTTAATTATCATATGTAAAATCAATCGCCAGCCCAGGACTGATGCTCGCCAGCCCAGGACTGATGCTCGGGGCTGGGGCACCGAGATGTCCCAGTGGGAGGGAGTCGGGAGGGAGGTTCTGGAGGGGGAGCATATGTAAACCCATGGCGATTTCATGTCATTGTATGGCAAAACCAATAAAAAAAAGAAAGAAAAATAAATAAATAATGATAGCAATAGCATACTCATGAAATAAAATAAAAATCTGTGTGTCCAAACCAATATAAACAAATAAATAAATAAATGGAGGAGAAAAAAACTTCTTCCTTGAGGCAAAATACAAAGTAATAAACGTAGTGAAAATGATGACATTTGAAAATGATCATTTAGGATCTCCCTGGTGGTGCAGTGATTAAGAATCCACCTGCCAATGCAGGGGACACAGGTTAGATCCCTAGTCCAGGAAGATTCCACATGCCGCAAAGAAACTAAGCCTGTGCACCACAGCCACTAAACCACAATGCTCTAAAGCCCACAAGCTTCAACTACTAAGCCCATGAGCTCTAGGGCCTGTGCTCTGCAACAAGAGACACCACGGCAGTGAGAAGCCCAGGCACTGCAATGAAGAGTAGTCCTCACTCACCGCAACTAGAGAAAGCTCATACAGAAGCAACAAAGACGCAGTGCAGCCAGAAAGAAAGAATGAAAATGACCATTTTGCAGCCACTAGGGTAATAACTGATTCACTCAAGAATTATCAGTGGATATTAAAGCCAGTCAGTGGATTTTAGTTTGATGAGGGAATAGGATACCTACAGTTTCAAAGTACCCCAAGCAAATTTATTAACTATAAAGCAGAAAGTAGAACCTTAGAATGGATTAATCTATTAAACATCATCTTAATCAAGTTCTCAAGGTTAATATTTCTTTTAAGGGGTCTAATCAGCATTATGTGCCACTGATATGCTGCCCTAAGAACAATACATTACTTCTCTGACATTCCTGCCAAATTCCATAATCTAAATACAATAATGAGGAATGGGCACACAGATTTAAGTTTAGGAACAACCTATAAAACAATTGTCTACAATTGTCCAGAAATCTTTAAACTGTCATCATCATCAGAGACAAAGAAAGGTTGAACTGTTCCAGGTTAAAGTAAACTGAAGATATATGGAAATTAAATGCAGCATATCATCCTCGATTGAAACTTTGATCAAGAAAATAAAATAGCTATAAAACACATTATTGGGACAAACTGGTCAAAGTGGAATATGGTCTAGATAATAATATTGGAACACTAATTTATGACATACTACAAAGCTATAGTAATCAAAAGAGCATGGTGCTGACGTAAAAACAGACACATAGACCTTGGAACAGAATTGAGAGCCCAGAATAAAACCTTGCATATACAGTCAACTAATGTTTGACAAGGGATTCAAGAGTACTTAATGGAGAAAAGATAGTCTATTTCATAAATAATGCTGAGAAAACGGAATATTCACATGAAAAAGAAGAAAACTGGAGCTCAATCTTACACCACTGGCAAAGATTAATTCAAAATAGATTAAAGACTTAAAGGAAAGACTTATAGACTTAAAATTCCTAGAAACAAACAGGGAAAAAGCTTCTTGACATTTGTCTTTGCAATGATTTTATGGATATGACACCCAAAACATAAGCAACAAAAGCAAGAAATAAACAAATGGGACTACATCAAACTAAAAAGCTGCTGCGCAGCAAAAGAAGTGATCAAAATGAAAAAGCAATCTGTGGAATGGGGGGAAAACACTTTAAAACACATACCTGATAAGAAATTAATATCCAAAATATATAAGGGACTCATACAACTCAATATCAGAAAAATAATCTATCATTCAAAAAGGTGCAAAAGACCTAAACAGACATTTGCCCAAAGACATACAGATTGCCAACAGGTACATGAAAAGGTACTAAATGTCATTAATCATAAAGAAAAAGGAAATCAAAGCCACAGTGAGATAGCTCGCACTTTTTAGAATGGCTATTAACAAAGACAGGAGATAAAAAATGCCTGTGATGATACAGAAAGAAGTGAAAGTGAAAGTGAAGTCGCTCAGTCGTGTCTGACTCTTTGCAACCCCATGGACTGTAGCCTACCAGGCTCCTCGGTCCATGGGATTTTCCAGGCATGAATACTGGAGTGGGTTGCCATTTCCTTCTCTAGAAGGAAATGCTAGTAGTGCCGCTTTGATCCCTCCAACCCAGGGATCAAACCCGGGTCTCCCGCATTGCAGGCAGATACTTTACTGTCTGAGCTACCCTTGCATATTCCTTGATGGGAATCTGAAGTGAAATATCTACTATGGAAAGCAGTATGGAGGTTCCTCAAGAATTAAAAATAGAACTACCATATGATCCAGCAATTCCACTTCTGGGTATGTCTGAGGAAATGAAATCACGATCACAAGATATTTGCAATCCATATTTTACTGCATCATTCTTTACAATAAGCAAGATGTGGAAACAATCTAAGTGTCACTGACAGATAAATGGACAAAGAAAATGTGATACACACAGGAACATTATTCAGCTATAAAAAGAAGAGATTTATGACATAGTGGATAAGCCTCGACTGTATCAGACTAAGTGAAGTAAGTCAGACAGAAAAAGATAAATACTGAATGTTCTTACTTAAACATGGACTATATATATATATATATATAAACTGAACTCACAGAAACAGAGAGTTGATTGGTGGCTTCCAGGGATGGGAGGGTAGGAGAAATGTATAAAGGTGGTCAAGGATATAAACTTTCAGTTGTAACATGAATAAATTCTGAGGAGCTAATCTACAGCATGATGTACATTATACTACAATACTATAGCTACAGTATCAATATATAGCTACATAACTATAGTTACAGTATAGTTAATACTATAGTATAGTGAATATAGTTAACAATTCTGTATTGTATACTTAAAAGTTGCCAGGACAGTAGATCTTACAAGTTCTCATCACACACAAAAAATTAATTATATTATATGACTGATGTCTTACCTAATCTTATTGTGGGTAATCATTTTGTAATATATACATTTAGCAAATCGTCACATTGTACTGCACACTTTAAACTTACAGTTATATGTCAAAAATATTTCAATAAAGCTAGGAAAAAAAGAAGTATAATAGAGCTTACACTGTCCAATTGAAATATATGTTCTTCCAAAGTTATCCCTTTTTCAATAAGTATGAGTGGATAATCTTGACAATAAAGCTTTATGAAACAAAAAATTGGAACAATGTCCAATTTCTATTTTGATACAGGTACTGAGGCTATGTAAGAGAAAGGTATTATTCTGAGAAAATATACACTGAGTACTTACAAGTATTTACAAGTAAAATAGCTTGTATTTACAAGTAAAAGAGCTTGAAGTCTCCAAGTTACTCTTATTAAACAGTTCAAAGAGAGAGGAGATAGGAAGAGGGGGAGGTAGAAGACAGGCTTAAGGGGCGGGGAGGTGGACAACAGTAAAGGGAAAGAGAAAAAGGGAATGAGAGGGAGAAACAGAAATAGATAATTATAAAGCAAACATGGCAAAATGGTAATTGGTGAACCTGGATAAAGAGTGTATCAGAGTTCTTTGTAATATTCGCACAATTTTTCTTTAGGTGTAGAATTATATCAAAATAAAACATTTAAAACTACAAGCATAATAGCAGCAATAACTGCATCATTGAACAGCATAATCACAGTTTTCCTATGTATTTAATAAATGAAAGTTTTATATTGCTGAAATCTATTGAAATGAGGAGACAGTGTATAATTTTGCTTTTTGTTACCAGAAAAATAAAAAACATTAAATATTTTAAAATAGAAAATAAAATGAAGTTTAACTGCAATTGGATTAATGATTTCACAGTATGATTTCTAAAAACGAGATCCATGTTTGTAAATTAAAATCCCAAATAATTCATGAGTCAAAAAATAAATCTTAAGAGCAATTATAAAATAATAATTGAATAATAATAAAAATACTCCATATAAAAACATGTGAAATTTTTCTAAAGTAGTACATAGTAGAAAACTTATGGTTATAAATTGTTATTTTAGGAAAGAAGATTTAAAACTACTAATGGTACAAATAAATTAGAAAAAGAGCAAACAAAAAGAAAATAAAATAAAAGTTAAAATAAGAGAATATTCAATGGCAAGGCCTGATGAAACCAGAAGCAAGAAATATATTAGAAAACTGAATACTGTAATTTATCACATAGTCTCAGTATCATGTTAATGGAGAAAAAACTCCATGTGATCAGTATTTGGAGAAGAAACTCCCTATTCATCCATAATAAAAGCTCTTAGCAAACTAAGAATATAAAGGAACTTAAATAACCTGACAAAGAAAAACTACTAAAAATGGCGAAACATTTATAAAATTCCTTTGTAAATTCAGGAGCAAGAAAAGCATCCTCTATCACTGCTACTATATCTCGTTATACCAAAGATCCTAGCTAACACAGTAAGACAAATTAAAAAATAAATATTGGAAAGGAAGAAACTTCCGTTATTTACAATATAATTAACAGAAAATACAGAAAATCTACAAATGTTAGAACAAATATAAATCAGAAAGTTCACAGCATATAAAATCAGTATGTTACAACATCTCATTTACATTTACCAGCAATAATCTTAAAATGTGGTTTAAAAGATACATTTCACAGTGATACCAGAAACTATAAGGTAATTAGGAGTGAATATAACAAAACAGCTTATAGATAGCATTATTATTATATGGTATATATGGTTTCATATAATGTAGAAAAAGGTTTCAATTTATCATTGGTGCTAGCTTTTTGTTTGGCTAACTATTTTAATGTGTTATAATCAACTCTTATTCCTCCTCCTTCTTTAATAAGTTTTTGTAAAGAGATTACCTTAAAAATCACAACTTCCTGGTACAGGACATCAGAAAAAGCAGGGTGGCAATGTCAATAATCTCCATTGTCTTCACTGAGTGAACTATTTCATGAATACACCAAGGAAATGGAGTCCTACTGCAATCCCTCATAGACTGAAACATAATAAAATAAAGTTAAATCATTTCTTCTTTTACTGTTCCTCTCTTTCCCATGGCCTCCTCAAGTCCTTATGTTCTACCATCCCCCATTTCAGTTATTTCAGTTATATATTCCTGAAAGACAGCTATAAAGACAGGATTAGAAGGGATCTATTGCACAGCAATTAAGAGCATAGACTCTGGGAAGTTTTGTATAACAGTATCTGGCACATAAAGAAAGATGTTCAGTAAATGTTTGTTATTATAATTTCAATGATTTGAATCACTGGAGGAAATTAAATATTTCTTGCATTTTTTGCCCTATACAACCTTCTTTGTTTTCTGTTTAAGCACTCCTATTCCTAGGTTCCCCTCTACCCCAATTCTACCCACTTTGAACCGAGAGGTAAAGTTGAGGGAAATCAGGCAGAAAGGAATGACTGAGTGAAGCTTTCAAGCACAATCGAGCTCATTCTTTTACTACGCACTACCACCAAGCCCCAAGTCCAGAACTTCCTTAGTTGCCACTGTAGTTCCATCCATCATTGACCTATTCATTCAATATCTGTTTCCCTCCTATGTGCTTTAGTTATCTAATAAACCCCTACAGTTCCCAGCATAATGCTTAGTCCATTGCAACAGCTCCTTAAAGGTTTATTGCATAAATGAAGAAAGTATATGCCATGTCTCATTTGGAGTACAAGAATCTATGAGTTTTGAGTCAGATCTTATTTTTTGCATTCTGTAAGCTCATCCAAATTGAAGATTGTTTTCCTAATAGTAAAAACCGAACTCCTAAAATATACCATTTCCTTGAAAATCTTCAATGGTTTCCACTGCTTATGGATTAAACTGCATACTCCTTAGCATAAATATTTCAACCCCTGCAACACTAACTCACCTCCTAGTTTTTCTCATACACTCAGAATTATAGACAAGCTTTTCTTAGCACAAGCCTGCCTTGGGGCTTTTGTTCTAGAAAAGCTAGGCCAGAAAAGCATTCCCGCCCCCTCCACAAGGCAGATGTCACTCATCCTTTAAGGCCCACCCAAAGTTACCCCTTCCTCTTTGATGGCTCAAGGTCCATCCCCCAAGCTTCCTGAATACCTTGAGCAAGCGAATATTATGGTACTTGGGTTTGATTTACCATATCATATTTTTAAATCATTAAATTATCCTGTTACACACAGAGAAATACACAACTCTGAAGGCTCACCTTAAAATACTCTGTTAGCACAAAGCTATGGTATAGGAATTAGGCCTTCAATACAATGGTGTTACTGATCTTGATCCAGGCATTTTTTGAATGGAAAAGCTTCAAATATACACAAAAGTATCAAGAACAGTTTAATGAATTCCCACGTATATACCACTCAGCTTTAACAATTATCAAGTCATTAACATCTGTACCCCCCACCTGGGCCCAACTGACTTTCAAGCAAATCAACAGATACGTCTACTGAAAAACATATTTAAAAATAATTACTTAATGTTTAAATATCCATAAATTCACCCCCACATATTTTGTGAAAGAGCTATTTAATGCCTGCATTTTTTTTCAATTTTGAAATCGTGAAAAGAACAGGGAAAGGGAGAAGGAAATCTGGGGAAATGCATAATTAAGTTTGAGAGAGCCTGGTTGTCCCAAATGAGAAAGAATCTGACCTGGTTTAGGGTGGAAGAAGTATATTGTACTACTTCTCCGAAGGAGGTGGATGCGACTTCAGACCGGGTGATGCTGGAGGAGGTGTGGAAGGGAGAGTGGTGTTACCTCCGTTAGGGGTTCCTTCTGGATAATCCCAACGTGGAGCTAGGAGGCAGCGCTTTTTCGGAGGCTTCGTTTCCCGCGTGTTTCCAGGTGGGAGCGTGGATCTCCCGGAGGTACAAGGTTGGTCCCCCATAAGGATTATAGGACCTGGGTGTCAGCTCTCTCCAGTGGACCCTGGCGAGGCCAAGAGACCTGAGATGGCGGCGGGTCCCCTCCAGGCACAGAGCTTCCTCTGGGTTTCGCTCTTTCCGTATTTCCTGTATCCTGAGACGTATATCCCCTCTCTGCCTCCGCCCTCGCTCCCTACCCAACCCTAGTTTAACGTTTCTGCAAGGATGGGTCTTAAAAAAACCGAAGCGTTTATTTAATAGAATGTAGCCCCCGCACCCAGTGTAACTAAATCTGTGGACAGTCTTATGCTATCTATGTAATTCTAAGATTAGAACAAATTCAGGTTTACTCTTAAATGGCAATATCTGCATAGATTGTGGAAAGGAGCTGCGTGTGGGGGCGGGAGTGTTTGTGTGGAGAACAAAGAGGTGATTGAAAAGCTAAGAGCTTTATGTTCTAGTTGTAGAAGCACAACAGAGTCCTGCAACTACCTACGACCCTTTAGAAAGCAATATACAAACGTCTTACTTGACTAAAGTGCAGATAGAAAACCGGCACTGACCATGGAAATTGAACATGGAAAACAAATTCACCGTATGTCATAGAATCTAAGATCACGTTTTTTCTTCACATTTTAACAAATTAGAAATCTCTGAAGGCTTATCTTTTAAAAAATATTTCAACATCTAGGACATCTCTGACAATTGACAGTATGTCATACTTTCTTTGTCATTTTTTCCTTCTCTACAGTTAAGGAAAATAATGATTCATCCTACTATGGCTGGCGTATTATATTCTATGAAATATGGTAAGTAACCAAGCAGGTACACTGTGGCTTAGAATAAAAGACTACTAGAATGTCTTAGGGCTTCCCTGGTGGCACAGATGATAAAGAATCTACCTGCAATGCAGGGGACACTGGTTTGATCCTTGGGTGGGGAAGATCCCCAGGAGAAGGGATTGGCTATCCACTCCAGTATTCTTGCCTGGAGAATCCCATGGTCAGAGAAGCCTGGGGGCTACAGTCCATGGGTTCACAAAGAGTCAGATGCAACTAAACAGGCAGGCAGAACTTCTTAGACGTTCATCATTCACATCCACCTCCCTGTGACTATGGACACACTTTTCCAGCTCTGTTACCAGTGTTTTTTAATGGAGAGAGTGCAATCCTTAATGTCAAAATAGAACTGACTTTTAAAATACTCTGCTATTTACAAACACTGTTATATTTAAGTAGTTAAACACTTGCTCCTTTCCTTCCCAGGAGATAATATTTTTTCCCATGTAAAACTATTGTCATAATCAGGGATAATGCATTAATTTTTTTTTCTAATTGGATAATTGCTTTACAAGGATAATGCATTTAAAGCAATTACCATGATTACCTCTCATCTCCACCATCACTACCTTACTCTGAGTACTAGTCGGTTTGGGAAAGAAATGACCCTGTGGTTTTCTATCAGATGCTACTTATAAAGACAAGAGATGTAGCAGTAAGTTAATGAAAAAATGTAAAGGGAAATCAAAAGAAACAATGCTCTAGAGCTAGAAGAACAGTTGGGACTAGACAAAGTTGTGGGAGTCAGTAACATAGATGTGGTAGTTGAAGTTATGGGTGATATTCCAAAGAGAAAATGTAGAGAAAAGAGAAGTGGGCTGCTAAGGACAGACTATTAAGTAATTAGAGTCAGAAGAGGATGAGCCTGCTGCAAAGGCTGAAAAAGAATGGACAAATTCAGAAGAGAGGATTCCAACCCAAGGTTTCTTGCTCTTAGCACTATTGACATTTGAGGCCAGATCATTCTTTGTGGTGAGACCCTGTCCTGTGCATTGTAGGATGTTTAGCAGTATGCCAAACCGGACCAGTAGCATGTCCCCCAACCCTGCCCCAACTGCCTCTTGGTGTGATAACCAGAAATGTCTCCAGGTACTCTCAAATATCCCCTGGGCAAGGTGGAAGAGTCAGGGAAGGGTGGTAGGATAATACCTTTTGAGAACAGTTGGCCTATCCCTGATCCTCCAAACTTGCTCCTTTCCTAGTCTTCATTTGAGTGAATGTTAAACCTTCTACCCAGTCGTACAATTCAAACCTTAGAGTGTGTGTGTGTAGATTTCAGTCATGTCCAACTCTTTGTGACTCCATGGACTGTACCCCACCAGGCTCCTCTGTCCATGGGATTCTGTAGGCAAGAATACTGGCGTAGGTAAACATGCCCTCCTCTAGGGGATCTTTCTGACCCAGGGATTGAACTGGAGTATCTTAGGTCTCTTCCACTGGCAGACAGGTTCTCCAGTATTCTTGCCTGGAGAGTCCCATGGACAGAGGAGCCTGACAGAATACAGTCCATGGAGTTGAAAAGATTCAAACATGAATGAGTAATTGAGCATGTATATATACATATACATACATACATACATATATATATATATATTACTATTTATTATTTCCTGAAATAAATAAAGAAGTTCAGTTCAGTTGCTCAGTCATGTCCAACTCTTTGCTACCCCATGGACTGCAGCATGCCAGGCTTCCCTGTCCATCATCAACTCCCCGAGCTTGCTGAAACTCATGTTTATTGAGTCAGTGACACCATGCAACCATCTCATCCTCTGTTGTCCCCTTCTCCTCCTGCCTTCAGTCTTTCTCAGCATCAGGGTCTTTTCCAATGAGTCACTTCTAAGCATCAGGTAGCCAAAGTATTGGAGTTTCAGCTTCAGCATCAGTCCTTCCAATGAATATTCAGGACTGATTTCCTTTAGGATTGACTGGTTTGATTTCCTTGCAGTCCAAGGGACTCTCAAGAGTCTTCTCTACCACCACAGTTCAAAAGCATCAATTCTTCAATGCTCAGCTTTTTTTTATAGTCCAACTCTCACATCCATACATGACTACTGGAAAAACCATACCATTTTCTCAATCTTTTTATCTTGAAAGATTAAAGACTTCAAGAGTTAAAGTGGAAATTAAGTTGTCTTATAGCTATAGTCTCAGTAAATTAAGAGAAATGTGTGCCTATTTTAGTAAAATGACTAGAATTAAAAATTGTATCAAATCCACCTGGGTTGGTTTATGGTAAAAATTTGACTTGAGGTGAAAACAGTCTCAACTTAGAGCTGCTGACATCAACCCAAACTATTTATACTTCAAATGGATTTATTTATTTTTATTTAAAATTGTGTTAAAATGCATTTAACATAAAATTTACCAACTTAACCACTTTAAGTGTACAGTGCAGTAATGCTAAGTATATTTACAGTTTGTACAACCAAAGTCCAGAATTTTTTATGCCCATTAAACAACTTTCTGGGATCTTCCTGGTAGCTCTAATGGTAAAGAATTTGCCTGCAGTGCAGGAGACCTGGGTTTTTTTTATTGTTTTTGCCATACATTGTCATGATATCACCATGGGTTTACATATGCTTCCCCCCCGGAACCCCCTCCCCCCCCCCCCCCCCCCCCCCCCCCCGGGAAATCTCGCTGCACCAGCCCCGAGCATCAATCCTGGGCTGGCGATTGATTAGACACATGACAACTAACATGCTTCAATGCCCTTCTCCCATATCATCCCACCCTTACCCTCATCCACAAAGTCCACGAGTCTATTCTATACATCTGCGTTCCTTTTGCTGGGAGACCTGGGTTTGATCCCTGGACATGACTGAGCAACTAGCACTGCAATACTGCTGCAAACAACTTCCCATTTTCCTCTCTCCCCAGCTCTGTCAGCCCCCATTACACTCACAACTGGATTTTTGTTTATTTTTGTTGTATTATAATAGAAAACTAAAACTTTTTACTTCTAGTTTTCAAAATGATTTTTCTCAAACATCTTTTCCAAGTTCAGCACCCCTCCCTTTTTATTAACATTGATTAAGTAGTTGCTGAAGAAGAAAATGGCAGCTCATTCTAGTATTCTTGCCTGGAGAATCCTATGGACAGAGGAGCCTGGAGGGGCTACAGTCCGTCCATAGGGTGGCAGAATCAGTCACCACTGGCAACTAAACAAGTAGCTGCATGTGAAACATGGCACCAGAAGAGGGCACTGTTACGTTGAAGGACTATTGTATCAAATTTGAGTAGTGTAGATCTGAATTCCTTTCATAATTTCAAGAGCTCAAATGATGACAACAGAGAACAAAACTGAATTTGCCTCTGTGTAGTAGTAATCTGTTTTCATTTGGGGTTTTTTAATTGAGAATTTGGTTGATTGTATTTCTTCTGGAAATTAGCTTTTATGTTAAGGCCAAGAATGTTTCTCTTCCTTGTACATGTGTAAAGGATTTCTCTGTTAATTATTTTTAGCTACAAATCTAAGGATAAGAACCATGGGGTTCCTATAACATTCTCATAAAATGAATAATAAGAATGATTTGGAGGAAAATGACATGTATTTTTTTACTTCAGGTTTTTGATGTAATATTTCACTAAGAATTTTTAGAATTCTATGAAATACAAAGAAAGTAAGAAGATCTATTATCTCTCTGCCTAGATAAGTTCTAAACATTCAAAACATTAAAGTATAAGAGATAAAATAGTATAAATTTAGAAAAAAAATGAATACTTCTGAAAGAGCAAATAAAAAGTAAAAATATCCAAAGTTGGTCATTTTAGCTGCATTTCAATAATTACTAGGTAGGAGAGGGGCAGAATATAAATTTGTATGCTTGCACAAACATAGACATACACACAGATATGCGTTAAAGTTGCATCTATTTGCATAGCTGTTGTTTTTCATTTCACAAAAGTGATCATATAGTCACCATTTTTGTAGGTTTTTTTTTAACTTAACCATGTAGCTTGGTGACTTTGCCATATAACATGCTCTTTGTTCTCATTTATAAATGTCCTTTTAATAGCTGCACACAATCCTATTGTATGTAATTTTTAAAATTTAACTAATTCTCTATTTGTGTATGTTTGTGAACTTTTGGTTATTCCAGTTCTTTAAATTAAAAATTAATCCATATACCATGAATTCACCTTTTAATAATATACAGTTCAGTATTTTAATGTATGTTCACAAAATTGTGCATCTGTTTCCACTAATTCCAGAACATTTTCATCACTCCAAAAAGAAACGATGTACCCATTAGCATTTACTCCCAATCCTCCCTCGCCATAGCCAATGGAAACCACTAATCTATTATCAATCTCAATGGATTTGTCTATTCTGAACATTTCATACAAATGGAATCATAGAATATATGGTCTTACATGTCTAGATTCTTTCACCAAGCACAATATTTCCAAGGTTCATGATACTATGCAGTGTACTTTTGTAGAGCCTAAGTGACTCGTCTTAAAAAGAGGATCTGCCATCTTGCGATAGAAGGCAACACTCAAGTTCCCCCACCCCCAGGTCACCACCCTAGACACGACTGCCAATCAGGGGTTAGCGCGCGAAAATCCCCTGACCTCCCCTCAGGACGCTGAAACACATTACCCCATCCGAGCCCTCCTGCCCTTTGTCTCTTTCCCTTAAAAGCCTTGTACCATGCGGCTCGGGCCGCCGCCCTCACTCCGCTGCGTCGGTGTGTGTATGTGCGGTCCGGACCAGGGTCTGTAATAAAGTCCCTCTTGCGCTTGCATCGGTGAATGGCCTCCTGGTGGTTTGTGGAGATTGGGATCTGGACACAACATTTTATCCTGTTTTATTATGATAAAAATACACATAACATAAAGTTTACTATATTT
This sequence comes from Antilocapra americana, assembly GCA_007570785.1. Lineage (NCBI taxonomy): Eukaryota > Metazoa > Chordata > Mammalia > Artiodactyla > Antilocapridae > Antilocapra > Antilocapra americana. Next base: position 2,262,870 of record ML663487.1, on the reverse strand, counting down.
TTTCTTTTTCATTTGAGGTAATGTTTGCCATTTTAACCATTTAAAAAGTAGTAGTGTTAAGTACATTCACATTGTTATGAAACCAATCTCTGGAACACTTTTCAGCTTGCAAAACTGAAATGTAACACCCATTAAACAACAACTTCCCATTCCCTACTGCCCACAGGCCCTGGCAACCACCATTCTACTTTCTGTCTACATGCATTCCACTACAGTATTAATTCATATAAATAGGATAATAAAATATTAGTCTTATTGAATTATTTTAGTTAACATAATGTTCTCAAGGTTCATTGATGTTGTAAGATGTTTAAATTTCCTTCCTTTTATATACTGTAAAAATATTTTTTTATTTATTTTGTTACTGAAATGTAAGTTCAGGTGTATGATATAATGATTTATTTGCATACATTATTATTTCACGGGGCTTCCCAAGTGGCACTAGTGGTAAAGCATCTGCCTGCCAATGTAGGAGACACAAGGGACATCAGTTCAATCCCTGGATCAGGAAGATCCCCTGGAGTAGGGAATAACAACCCACCCCAGTATTCTTGCCTGGAAAATTCCATGGACAGAGGAGCCTTGCAGTCCATGGGGCAGCAAAGAGTTAGACACGACTGAGCGACTGAGCACATACACACATACACAGAATTGGTCACAACAGTAAGTCTAGTAACCATCTGTCCCTATACAACGTTTGTTGTTGTACAGTTTCTAAGTCGTGTCCAACTCTTTCGTTCCCATGGACTGCAGCACGCCAGGCTCTTCTGTCCTCCACTATCTCCCAGAGTTTGCTCATATCCATGTCAATTGGTGATGCTACCTAACCATCTCTTCCTCTGTTGCCTCCTTCTCTTTTTGCCTTCATTCTTTCCCAGCATCGGGGTCTTTTCCAATGAGTCAGCTCTTTGCATCAGGTGACCAAAGTATTGGGGCTTCACCTTCAGCATCAGTCCTTCCAGTGAATATTCAGGGTTAGTTTCCTTTAGGATTAACTGGTTTGATCTCCTTGCTGTCCAAGGGACTCTTAAGCATCTTCTCATCAAGAGTCTCTGATGTATGCTTCCAGATTTCTTTTGGTTTTAAGTCTTACTTGTAAGTCTATAATCAATTCTGAGGGCTTTTTGTAGTGTATAGTTTGAGGAAGTTGTATAGTTTCATTCTTTTGTATGTGTCTCCCAAAACCATTCATTGAAGAGTGTCCTTTCCCTATCATATAATTTTGTTTTCTTTTTTAAAAATTAACTCACTACATATGCATGGATTTATTTATGGGCTCTCTATTCCATTTTATTGATCTATGTGTCTGTTTTAATGTCAATAACATGCTATTTTGATTACCTCAGCTTTGTAGTATAGTTTGAAATCAGGAATTATTATGCCTCCAGCTTTGTTCCTTCACAAGATAACTGGCTTTTGTGGGTATTTTTTGGTTATGTATTAGCAAATATTAAGACTATTTGTTATTTCTGTGAAAATGCTATTATAATTGTGATAAGTATCGCATTGAATCTGTATATTGTCTTGAGTAGTACGGACTTTTTAACAATGTTAATGCTCCCAATACATTAACACAGAATAACTCATCGTTTATTTGTGTTTTTTTTTTCAATTTCTTACATCAGTACCTTATGGTTATCAGTATACAGGTCTTAAACCTCCTTGGTTAAACTTATTCCTAGGTATTTTATTCTTTCCAATGAAATTGTAAAGGAAATTTACTTAATACCTCTTTCCAATAGTTTATTTTAGTTAGTAGAAACACACCAGATTTCTATATATTGATTTTGTATCTCACAACTATGCAGAATTCACGTATTAGTTCTATTAGATATTTTGTAAAGTCTTTAGCATTTTCTATATATACTATGTCATCAGCAAATAGTGGCAGTTTTACTTATTTTCTTTAAAATTTAGATTCTTTTTGTTGCTTTTTCTTCTCTGTTTGCTGGGAACTGTACTCCCAATACTATGTTGAATAAAAGTGGTGAGAGTGAGCATCTTTGTCTTATTCCTGATATTGACAAAAAGCTTTCAGTTTCTTATCATTTAGTATGATGTTAGCTGTGAATTTGTTGTGTATGAAAGTATTATGTTGAGGTGTATACCTCCTTTGTTGAATTTTTTTTGTCTTAAACACATGGTGAATTTTGTCAATATTTTTCTGCATCTATTGAGATGACCATATGAATTTTATTTTTCAGTATGTTAATGTGGTGTATCACATTGCCTGACTTTTGCATGTTGAAACATATTTGCATCCACGGAACAAATCCCACTTGGTTATGATGTATGAAACTTTTAATGTATAGATAAATTGATTTAAAAAAACACAATAAGCAATAACAAAAAACAAAACATTTGTAAAATACATAGAATGAGAACTACTTTTAATATAAATACCCTAGACATGCAAATCAGAAAACATAGAATGACTGGATAGAAAATTAGACCCATACATACATTGCCTACCAGACACACTTTCAGATCTAAAAATACACATAGCCTAAAAGTAAGGGGATCAACAAAGGAATTCAGTGCAATTGCCAGCCCAGGATTGATGCTCGGGGCTGGTACAGCGAGATTTCCCGGGGGGGGGGGGGGAGGGAGTGAGGTTCCGGAGGGGAAGCATATGTAAACCCATGGTGATATCATGGCAATGTATGGCAAAAACAATAAAAAAAAGAATAAACAAAACTGAAACATCAAAAAAAAAGAAATCAAAAGAAAGCTAAGTAGCAGTAATTATAGAAGACAAAATAGACTTTGAAATTAAGAGTCTTGCAAGAGTCTACATAATGGTCAAAGGATCAATCCAAGAAGAAGATATAACAAGTATAAATATAAATGAAACTAACAGAGGAGCACCTAAATACATGAAGGAAATATTATCAGACATAAAGTGAGAAATCAATGGTAATACAATAACTCTAAGGGAATTTAAAAACTGAATTATATCAAAGCACACAGCAACAAGACAGGAATTCCAAAAGGGAAATATTGGCCTTAAATAACACATTATAGTAGATAGGCTTCTGTGTATGTGTGTGTGTATGTATATATATAAAACATTCCATCTGAAAGCTGTAGAATATGAATTCTTTTATAGTGCACTCTATAACATTTACCAGGAAAATCATATGCTAGGCCACTTTGTTGGCAAAGTAATGTCTCTGCTTTTTATTTATTTTTTAAAAATTTTCTTTACTTTATTGTGTTGGTTTTGCCATACATTGACATGAATCTGCCATGGGTATACATATGTTCCCCTTTCAGAACCCCCTTCCCTCCTCCCTCCCAATTCCCTCTCTCTGGGTCATCCCGGTGCACCAGCCCTGAGCATCAAACCTGGGCTGGCGAGTCTCTGCTTTTTAATATGTGGTCTAGGCTGGTCATAGCTTTTCTTCCAAGGAGCAAGCATCTTAATTTCATGGCTGCAGTCACCATCTGCAGTGATTTTGAATCCCCCCAAAATAAAATCTGTCACTGTTTCCATTGTTTCCCCATCTATTTCCATGAAGTGATGGGACCAGATGCCATGATCTTAGTTTTCTGAATGTTGAATTTCAAGCCAACTTTTTTACTTTCCCCTTTCACTTTCATCAAGGGACTCTTTAGTTTCTTCTTCACTTTCTGCCATAAGGGTAGTGTCATCTGTGTATCTGAGATTAATGATATTTCACCCAACAATCTTGATTCCAGTTTGTGCTTCATCCAGCCTGGCATTTTACTTGATGTACTCTGAATGTAAGTTAAATAAGCAGGGTGATAATATACAGCCTTGACATACTCCTTTCCTGATTTGGGACCAGTCCATTGTTCCATGTCCGGTTCTAACTATTGCTTCTTGACCTGCATACAGATTTCTCAGGAGGCAGGTAAGGTGGTCTGTGGCAAAGTTCAACCTTACAAGACTGAAACAGGAAAAAGTGAAAATTATGAACAAGCCAATTACAAGCAGTGAAGTCTAAACTGTGATCAAAACTCTCCCAAAAAATAAAAGCCCAGGACCAGATGACTTCACAGATGAATTTTATCAAACATTTAGAGAAGAGCTAATGCCTATCCTTCTAAAACTCTTTCAAAAAACTGCAGAGAGAAGAACACCCCCAATCTCATTCTATGAGGCCACCATCAGTGTGACAGCAAAATCAGACAAAGCCAACAGAAAAAAAGAAAATTACAAGCCAATATTATTGATGAATATAGATGCAAGATGCAAAAATCCTCAACAAAATTGTAGTAAACCTAATTCAACAACACAATAAAAGGAACATACACTATGAGTAAGATTTATCCAGAGATGCAAGGATTCCTCAACATGTACGAATCAACCTATGTGATATACCATATTAACCAACTGAAAGATAAAAACAATATGGTAATCTCAGTAGATGCAAAAAAAAAAACATTGGACAGATTTCTACCCCACATATGATAAAAAAAAATCTTCAAAAACGGACATAGAAGGAACTTACCTCAACATAATAAAGGCCATACATGATAAACCCACAGGAAACATTATTCTCAATGGGGAAAATCTAAAAGCATTCCCTTTCAGGATTAGGAGCAAGACAAGGGTGCCAATATCACCATGATTATTCAACAAAATTTTGAAAGTCAACATAATTCTGGAAATCCTAGCTATGGCAATCAGAGAAGAAAAAGAAATAAAAGAAATCTAGACTGGAAAAGAAGAAGTAAAACTCGCAGTTTGCAGACAATAGCATACTGTACATAGAACGCCCTAAGGATACTATCAGAAAGTTGCTAGAGCTAATCAGTGAATTTAGCAAAGTTGTAGGATACAAAATCAATACACAGAAATCACATGCATTCCTATATACTAACAATGAAGAATCAGAAAGAGAAATTAAGGAATCAACCCCATTCACCATTTCAAGTAAAAGAATAAAATATCTAGGAATAAACCTACCTAAGGAGGGAAAAGGGATGTACACTGAAAATGATATGACACTGATGAAGGAAATCAAAGATGACATAAACAGATGGAGTGGTATTCCATATTCTTCGGTTGGATGAATCAATATTGTGAAAATGACTATACTACCAATATAATCTACAGATTCAGTGTAGTACCTTTTCAAATTACAAATGTTCTTGTTTCACAGAACTAGAATAAAAATATCTCATAATTCATATGAAAATGCAAAAGACCCTGAATACCCCAATGAATCTTGAGAAAGAAGAATGGAACCAGAAGAATCCACTTTCCTGATTTCTGACTATACTACAAAGTTACAGTCATCAAGACAGTATGGTACTGGGAGAAAATAGAAATATAGACCAATGAAACATGATAGAAAGCCCAGAGATAAACCCATGCACCTATGGGCACCTTAATTTTGACAAAGGAGGGAAGAATATACAATGGGACAAAGATAGTCTCTTCAATATGTGGTGCTGAGAAAACTGGACAGATACATGTGAGATACTATAAAACTCTTGGAAGAAAACAAAAACAGAACAGTCTATGACATAAATCACACAAGGATCCTCTATCTCCTAGAGTAATGGAAATAAAAACAAAATAAACAAGTTGAACCTAATTAAACTCAAAAGCTTTTGCACAGCAAAGGAAACTATAAACAAGTTCAAAGGACAACCCTCTGAATGGGAGAAAATAATAGCAATGGAAACAACTGACAAAGGATTTATTTCCAAAATATACAAACAGTCCATATAACTCAATACCAGAAATACAAACAACCCAATCAAAAGGTGTGCAAAAGCCCTAAACAGACATTTCTCCCAAGAAGACATACAAATGGCTAATAAACAAATGAAGAGAAGCTGAACATCTCTAAATGTTGGCAGAATTCACCTGTGAAGCCATCTCCTCCTGAACTTCTGTTTTTTGGGCATTTTTATAATTGCTGATTTGATTTCATTACTAGCAATTGTTATGTTCATATTTTCTATTGCTCACTGGCCCATTCTTTAGAGACTGTACTTCTCTGTGAGTACAACATTAAGAGAAGAGATAAAACCTATTTTTCTCAAATGATTAAAAAAAACTACAGAGGAAACAATGCCCCCAAAGTCTTTCTATGAGGCCAGCATTACCCTTATATTGATAGCTTATGTGTATGGTGAATAGTGCTGCCAGGTTAGTGGTCTCCGAAGAAGATTTAACTCCAGAACCAAAGACAGTCTCAGTCGCTCAGAGCTTTGTGTAGATTTTTATTTAAAGTGAAAGTGACAGAAAAAGCTTCTGATATAGACATCAGAAGGGAGCAAGAGAGTATCTGCATTGCTAACTTGGGTAGGGCATTACAGACTGTTCTGCTAGCTGTTTGAAAATAGATAAAAAACAATATGTCAAGTTTTCAAGAGTTCCCCTAGACCCTTTCCCAAGGCATACATCCTGAGATAACTTTGACACAAGATTAGCCAGGGAGAAGGTGTTCTGGGCAATGTCTCTGGGCAAGATACACTGTTGCTGTGTAATCAGGGGTACAAGTTTTGAGAAACAGGTTCCAAGGCAAGATTTGTTACAATTATAATTATTAACATAGAGTCTAAGAAAAGCGTTTTCATGAGTAAGACCTTGTGCTGTGTGATCATTAGCTCCTAAAGAAAGGCCAGTTCTCAGGCAAGATATATTGTTGCACAAGGTTTAAGGAAAGCATGAGTGAGAATATTCACCTCCTCCTTCAGTCACTCATCCTGTCCGACTCTGCGATCCCATGAATCGCAGCACACCAGGCCTCCCTGTTCATCACCAACTCCCAGAGTGTACCCAAACTCATGCCCATCCTCCTTAAAGGGCCTTAATTTTTAACTCTCTCAATATCAAAACCAAAGACATAAAAAAAAAACAGAAAGAAAATAAAGCCAAATATCACTTATTAACATATAAACAACAGTCCTCAAGAAATCTTAGTAATCCAAATCCAACAATATATCAAATCAATTGTTCACTCAGATCAACTGGTGTTTATCCCAAGGATGCATACATTTTTCAATATTGACAAATCAATGTGATATACCATATTAACACACTTAATAATAAAAACCATGTGATTGTCTCAATATGTGTTCAGTCATTTTGTCGTGTTTGACATTGTGTGCCCCATGGACTGTAGTCCACTAGGGTCCTCTGTCCATGGAGTTTTCCAGGCAAGAATACTGGAGTGGGTTGCCATTTCCTACTTCAGGGGATCTTCCTGACCCAAGGATCGAACCCAATCTTCTTCATCACCTGCATTGGCAGCAAGATCCTTTTGACAAAATTCAACACTCTTCCACTTACAATAATAATTCCAGAAAGTGAACACAGAGAGAACATACCTGAACATAGTAATGGCCATATATGACAATGCTGCAGCTAATATCATACTCGGTGTTAAACAATCAGCCTTCCAACTAAATTCAGGAACATAACAGGGATGCCTATTCTTACCACTTCTATTCAACATAGTATTGGAATCTGATGAGAAAAGGAAACAAAAGTTATATAAATTGGAAAGGAAGAAGTAAAATTGCCACTATTTGCAGATGACATGATACTCTATGTAAATAACCCTGAAGCTGTCACACAAAAACTGTGAGATCTAATATGTAAATTCAGCAAGGTAGCAGGATACAAGGTTAACATACAGAAATCTGTTGGATTTCATCAGAAAGAGAAAATGAAGAAAAAATTCCATTTAAAATGGCATCAAAAATAATAAAATACTTAGAAATAAACTTAATCAAAGAGATGAAAGACCTATCTGCTGAAAAGTATAAAACACTGATAAAGGAAACTGAAGGTGATTCAATGAAATAAAAAGCTATGCCATGTTCCTGGATCTGAAGAATTAATATTGTTAAAATGGACATACTACTCAAATAAATCTACAGTTTTAATGCTATCCCCTATCAGAACTCCAATGACATTTTTCACAGAGCTAAAATAAATGGTTCTAAAATTTATATGGAACCACAAAAGACGCAGAATTGCTAAAGCAATCCTGAGGAAAAGGGCCAAAGCTGGAGGAATAATCTTTCCAGACTTCAGACTATAACAGAAAGCTACAGTAAAAGTAACTTGAAACTGGCACAAAAACATTCATGTAGATAATTGGAACAGAACAGAGAGACCAGTAATAAATTCACTCACTGATGATAAACTAATCCACAATAAAAGAGGCTAGAATATGCATGGAGAAAAGCCAGTCTGTTCAAAAAGTGGTATATGAAAACTGAACTTCTACATACACATCAACAAAAGGATAACACTTCCTCATGCCATTATACAAAAATAAAATCAAAATGGTTTAAAAATCAAAATATAGGACATGACACCATAAAATTCCTAAAAGAGAATATAGACAAAACATTCTGACATTCTTCATAGCAATAATTTTTTAGATCAATCTTCAAAGGCAAAAGAATTTAAAGCAAAAAATAACAAATGGGACCCAATCAAACTTAAAAACTTTTGCATAGCTAAGGAAACCATCATCAACAACAAAAAAGATAACAGAGAAAACGAGAAACATTTGCAAATGATGCAATACACAAGTGGATAATATGCAAAATAGACAGAGAGCTCTTCAGACTCAATACCAAAATAACATACATTCCAATTTTAAAAAATGAGTAGAACCTAAATAGACATTTTTCCAAAGAATACGTACAGATGTTCTAAAAGCCCATGGAAAGATGTTCAATCTCACTACCTCTTAGAGAAATGCAAATCAAAAACCACAATATCAGCTCAAAACACTCAGAATGGCTATGATCAAAATATCTACAGATAAATGTTGGAGAGGGTGTGGAGAAAATGGATGGAATCCTCCTAACTACTGATGGGAATGTAATGTAAATTGATGCATCCACTGTGGAAAACACTATCGAAGTTCCTCATAAAATTAAAAATCAAGCTACCATATCAACCAGCAATCCAACTACTGGGTATATATCTGGAAAAAACAAAAGCCCTAATTCAAAAAGATATATGCACTCTAATGTTCCTAGCATCACTATTTACAGGAGGCAGGAAATGTAAACAACTCAGGTGCTCATCAAAAGATGATTGCTTAAGATGTGGAATATATATATATATATAGGGATATTATAAAATAATGTAAAAGTGCCATTTGCAGAAACATAAAAGAACCCAGAGAATATCACACTTAGTGAAGTATGTCATACAGAAAGAAAAAAAAACTGTATCACTTACATGTGGAGTCTAAAAACAATACAAATGAATCTATATACAAAAGAGCAAGAAGCTCTTAGATAGAAAAAATACTTTGGTTACCAAAGGGGTGAGGGAGGGAGAGGAATAAATTAGGAGTAAGAGATTAACACAAATTACTATATATTCAATATATAAGCAATAAGAATTTATTGAATAGTTTACAATAACATATCAGTTCAGTTCAGTTCAGTTGCTCAGTCGTGTCCAACTCTTTGCGACCCCATGAATCTTAGCACGCCAGGCCTCCCTAACCATCACCAACTGCTGGAGTCTACCCAAACCCATGTCCATTGAGTCAGTGATGCCATCCAGCCATCTCATCCTCTGTTGTCCCCTTCTCCTCCTGCCCTCAATCTTTCCTAGCATCAGGGTCTTCTCAAATGAGTCAGCTCTTCACATCAGGTGGCTAAAGTATTGGAGTTTCAGCTTCAACATCAGTCCTTCCAATGAACACCCAGGACTGATCTCCTTTAGGATGTACTGGTTTGATATCCTTGCAGTCCAAGGGACTCTCAAGAGTCTTCTCCAACACCACAGTTCAAAAGCATCAATTCTTTGGTGCTCAGCTTTCTTCACTTTCCAACTCTAACATCCATACATGACGACTGGTAAAACCATAGCCTTGACTACACGGACCTTTGTTGGCAAAGTAATGTCTCTGCTTTTTAATATACTGTCTAGGTTGGTCATAAATTTCCTTCCAAGGACTAATTGTCTTTTCATTTCATGGCTGCAATCATTGTTTGCAGATGACATGATACTGTATATAGAAAACCCTAAAAATAGTATCAGAAAATTACTAGAGTTAATCAGTGAATTTAGAAAAGTTGCAGGATACAAAATCAATACACAGATATCACTTGCATTTCTATATACTACCAATTAAAAATCAGAAAGATATTAAGGAATCAATCCCATTCACCATTACAAAAAAAAGAACAAAATATCTAGGAATAAACTTACCTAAGGAGACAAAAGAAGTGTACACAGACACTGATGAAAGAAATCAAAGATGACATAAATAGATGGAGAGGTATTCCATGTTCCTAGGTAGGAAGAATCAATATTGTGAAAATGACTATACTACCAAATGCAATCTACAGTTTCAATGCGATCCCTATCAAATGACCAATGGCATTTCTCACAGAACTAGAACAAAAAAATTCACAATTCATATGGAAACACAAAAGAGCCTGAATAGCCAAAACAGTCTTGAGAAAGAAGAATGGAGCTGGAGGAATCAACCTTCCTGATTTCAGATTATACTACAAAGCTACAGTCATCAAGACAGTATGGTACTGGCACAAAAACAGAAATATAGACCAATGGAACAAGACAGAAAGACTAGAAATAAACCCATGCACCTAAGGGTACCTTAACTTTGACAAAGGAGGCAAGAATATACAATGGGGCAAAGACAGCACCTTCAAACAATGGTGCTGGGAAATCTGGACAGCTACATGTAAAAGAATGAAATTAGAACACTTCATAACACCATACACAAACTCAAAAGGGTCAAAGACCTAAATATAAGATCAGAAACTATTAAAACTCTTGGAGGTAAACATAGGCAGAACACTCGATGACATAAATCAAAGCAAGATCCTCTATGACCCACTTCTTAGAGTAACAGAAATTAAAAAAGTAAACAAGTGGGACCTGATTTTTGCTTTTGCATGGCAAAAGAAACTATAAGCAAGGTGAAAAGACAACCCTAAGAATGGGAGAAAATAACAGCAAATGAAACAACTGACAAAGGATTAATTTCCAAAATATACAAGTAGTTCATATAACTCAATACCAGGAAAACAAACAACCCAATCAAAAAGTGGGGAAAAGACCTAAACTGACATTTCTCCAAAGAAAACATACAGATGGCTAACAAGCACATAAAAAGATGCTCAACATTGCTCATTATTTGAGAAATGCAAATCAAAACCACAATGGAATATCATTTCATACTGATCAGAATGGCCATCATCAAAAAGTCTGCAAAAATAAAATGCTGGAGAGGGTGTGGAGAAAAGGGAATCCTTTTGCACTCTTGGTGGGAATGTAAACTGATATAGCCACTATGGAAGACAGTATGGCAATTCCTTAAAATACTAGGAATAAAAGCACCATATGTCCCAGCAATCCCACTACTGGGCATATACCCTGAGGAAACAAGAATTGAAAAAGAAACATGTATCTCATCATACACTGCAGCACTATTTACAATAGCTAGAGCATGGAAGCAACCTAGATGTCCATCAACAGATGACTGGATAAAGAAATTGTGGTATATATACACAATGGGATATTACTCAGTCACAAAAAGGAACACATTTGAGTCAGTTCTAATGAGGCAGATGAACCTAGAACTTATTATACAAAGTGAAGTGAATCAGAAAGAGAAAGATAAATATCATATTCTAACACACTTATACAAAATCTAGAAAAATGGTCCTGATGAATTTATTTATAGGGCAGCAATAGAGAAACAGACATAGAGAATAGACTTATGGACACTGGGAGAGGGAGGAGAGGGTGAGATGTATAGAAAGAGTAGCATGGAAACATACATTACCATATGTAAAATAGATAGCCAACAGGAATTTACTGCATGACTCAGGAAACTCAAACAGGGGCTCTGTATCAACCTAGAGGGGTGATATGGGGAGGGCAATGGGAGGGAGTTTCAAAAGGGAGGGGATAAATGTATACCTATGGCTGATTCATGTTGAGGTTTGACAGAAAACAATAAAATTCTGTAAAGCAATTATCCTTTAGTTAAAAAAAATCAATTTAAAAAAATCCATTGAGCTGTAGAGTCATGATATGTGTATTTTTCTGTATGTATGTTATACCTCAGCTTAAACTGTGCCTAAATAAAGGTTGTAAGTTACTTGAAATTGGACTTTTTTAAGTTCTGAGTACATCATGCAAGATGTCAGGGTGGAAGAAGCTCTAGCAGGAATCAAGATTACTGGGACAAATATTACCACCTCAGATATGCAGATGGCAACACCCTAATGGCAGAAAGTGAAGAGAAACTAAAGAAACTCTTGATAAAGGTGAAAGAGGTGAATGGCAAAGCTGGCTTAAAACTCAACACTCAAAAAACAAAGATCATGCAATTCAGTCCCATTGCTTCATGGAAAATAGATGGGGGAAAAATAGAAACAGTGACAGACTTCATTTTCTTGGACTCCAAAATCACTGCAGACTGTGACTGCAGCCTTGAAATTAAAAGATGCTTGCTCCTTGGAAGAAAAGCTATGACAAACCTAGACAGTGTATTAAAAAGCAGAGACATTACTTTGCCAACAAAGGTCTGTATAGTCAAAGCTATGGTTTTTCCAGTAGTCATTTATGGATATGAGAGTTGGGCCATAATGAAGGCTGAGTGCTGAAGAATTGATGCTTCAGAACTGTGGGGCTGGAGAAGACTCTTGGCAGTCCCTTGGACACCAAGGAGATCAAACCAGTAAATCCTAAAGGAAATCAATCCTGAATATTCATTGGAAGGACTGATGCTGAAGCTCAAGCTCCAATACTTTGGCCACCTGATGGGAAATGCTGACTCACTGGAAAAGAACTTGATGCTGGGAAAGACTGATGCCAGGAGGAAAAGGGGACGACAGAGGATGAGGTGGTTGGATGGCCATCACCATTTCAGTGGACATGAGTTTGAGCAAACTCTGGAAGATAGTGAAGGACAGGGAAGCCTGGCATGCTTCAGTCCATGGAGTCATAAAGAGCTGGACATGACTGAGCGACTGAACAATAGAAAAAATTGAAGCATCAGGTGGGTGTTTTGAGAATATGATCTTTCATAGCCTAGAGAATCTGGTTGTGAATTGTTTCAAGACACTGAAACAGCAACTATGACAATTTGAAAGATTTAGGGTGAGGTCTGCATGTCTTGGGGGCTTCCCAGGTGGTGCTAGTGATAAAGACCCTGCCTACCACTGCAGGAGACATGAGAGATGCGGGTTTGATCCTTGGGTCAGGAAAAGCCCCTGGAGAAGGGCTGGCAACCCACTCCATTATTCTTATCTGGAGAATCCCATGGACAGAGGACCCTGGCAAGCTACAGTCCATAGGGTCACACAAAGTGGGACACAACTGAATCAACTTAGCATGCACACTGCATATTTTTAGGAAAGAAAGGAGAGTCAGCCTATTCCACAAGGCTTCCCGGATTGACTCTGTCTAGGTGAACACACTGAGATTAAGGGTCTCTACTCTCCATGGATATCTGAATATTTGATTGAATGAGTTAGTGCTTTAGGTTTCATGGTCCTCAGAAGTTTATCAAGCTGAGAGAAACTAGAGGATAGTGATATGTTTACACTAGTACCCCAGTTTTCATATTTACCACATGAAATATAGCTCACAGGAGGGCATCGTTATTGCCCCTACCCACTCAGTTAAGATTCTTGGAGAGTATGAATTCAGAGGTAGGGGAGTGAATTATATGATTTTAACATCTAATGTCATTGGGATCTAACAGCATTAAATGGCAAAACAGAGATTTACAGATAAAAGCATTTTCTTTGGTAATGGGTACTGTCTCTTACCTCAGTTAATCTCTCTTTAATGTTTATTTGATTCATCAAACCATCTGAGTGACATGTTATACATTCACTATATAGACATGTTAAAGACTTCAGTTAATCGAAGCCTTGGAACCCATCCAATCTCTTCTATTGTGTTTTGTTATTATAGCTTTATCTCTCAGGGTAACTATTTCCCAACCAGGGAATTAGCCAGATACTCTATGAACAGAGTTGAGATCTTAATGGCCAAAGTTGAGTAACATGAAATATCTATCCAAAATGACCAGGAGTGTGATGAGTCAAGACCAAGGGAACGCTACAAGCCAAACTAGGGATGCTAATTTCCTTCCTCAATAAAAAGAAGTTTTATAGGTTGGTGTGGGGGGCAACAAATTAACTCCTCAGTTTCTACTGGAAAACAACATATAAGAATCCAAAAGAGAAAGGAAAATTACATCTACTGAGTTGTAGAAGGTAATAAATGAAGACAATACTAAAACATCCCACTGATTCCCTTAAATGAGATGAGGGAGAGGTGGAAGACTGAGTGAGCTTACAGAACAACAGAGAACACTAAATTTGATGTCTGACAGTATCTCCCCTATCCTCTCCCTCAGCCCCAGCAATGTTCTTCAAGAAAAGCTGAGATAGAGTCTGGACCAGAGGTTGGAAAAGAAAACATTTTACTAAGCAGGGACATGTTTCTGTCCTAGACCTAGCCTAAGAATAAGAAGGACAAAGACAAAAATGTCATGACATGATTGGCATCATTAAAACATCACATGTAGATCAGTGACAGTGAAAGCATCAGTCACTCAGTCATGTCCAACTATTTGTGACCCATGGATTGTAGCCTGCCAGGCTCCTCTGTCCATGGGATTCTCCAGGCAAGAATACAGGAGTGGGTTGCCACGTCCTTCTCCAGGAGATTGTCCCATCCCAGGGATAGAACCCATGTCTCATTGTCTCCTGTATTGTCGGGTGGGTTATTTACTATTAGGGCCACCTGGGAAGCCAGACTGGAGTGGTTAGCCATTCCCTTCTCCAGGAGAACTTCCCAACCCAGGGATCAAACCTAGGTCTCCCACATTGCAGGCAGATTCTTTACCATCTGAGCCACCAGGAAAGCTCCATGTACATCAGATCATGGTATACCCAAATTGGTTTCAATTATTTAAGTGAGGTTTTTTGCCTGATACTTCTCCCTAAATCAGTTGGCTGCATTTCAAGGAAGAAGAGAGGAGGATCCTGAACACTGACTTTCATAATTTCTGAGTTTTCCATACAAGTTGTATACTAATCATTCTGGATGTATGAATATAAGTAATTGACAAAAACTCAGATATTTGAGAAGTAAAAATTAAGCAAATAATTCTAAATTTTAAGTGAAATATTAGTGAATCAAATCCAGGAACATATTTCAAGAATACACCATAGTGAAGCAGAGTTTAGGCCAAAAGCACAAGGATGAGTCAACATACCAATAATGTGATTCAATACATTTAGTATGTAAAAAAGTGCCATATGATTATTCTGAGATCTCCAAAATAAACAATATTCAACTTTTATCCCTAACTTGAAAAAAATTCTGAAATTAAAAAGACAAATTTCTTAACTTGATAAATAGCATTTTAAGAAGTCACCTGAAAGTATATTTAAAGATGATACATCAAATCCATTTCTAGTAAAGTCAGGAACAAGGCCAGGTTGTCTCCTATTCCCACTATTATTCAACATTGTTTTGAAAGTTCAAACCCTAACAGTAAAAGTACAATAAATATATAAAGAGCATTATAAAACTTAACTGAACTACACAAAGAAGGCAAATGGAGAAACTTACCACATTCCTCAGGTGAAAACCCAGTCCTGCAAAAATGTCAATTCTCCTGATATCAGTCTACATATTTAATATAATTCAAGAAAAAATGCAGAATTATCCAGGAAGATTTAGCAGATGAACTGCTGAGAGGGCACTTTCCTTACCAAATGTTAAAGCTAGTATCAAAATAATTACAACAGTCTTCTTCTGGGAAAAAAACAGACAAACATATCACTAAAACAGAACAGAAACTGCAGAAACAGATACACATATATAGCAATTCAATACAAAATGACTATGGGATTTCACATTAGTGGGGAAAGGATAGGTTGTCCAATAAATGATGTTAGTAAAACTGACTATACATTTAGAACAAATATTAAATCCTTACTTCTCATTATACAAAAAAAGAAAATATAGGATAAATAAAAATTTAAACATTAAAAAGCCTAAAACTATTTCTACAATCGGTAATGGGAAGTGTTTAAAAACTGAAGCAACAACAACAAAAACAAAACAAAGAAGTAATATATTTAATTTATGAAGATCTGTTTTTATCAGTGAAAAAAAATCCCTTAATAGAAAAATGTGCTGAGTATGAACAGCTTATTCATATAAACAGTAATACAAATGGTCATTAAACATATAGAAAATTCTTAACCTTACACATTATCAAAAACATGGAAAGTGAAATACCAAAGACATATGTATTTGTTTACATATAAAATGGTCATTGATGAAAGCAGAGAAAATCTTGAGAAAGAAATTCTACGTTTTTAGTAAGGGTCTAAGTGGATACTACCTTTCTGAAGGGCAATATGGTATTATCTATGTATCTTTTAAATGTATGAACATTTTTTACCCAGTCATTTCACATCTAGGAATTTATCCTACAAAACTAACTGGAGAGGCAAGCAAAATTAAATGTATGATAACCAGAGCAAGCCTTATACAAACAAATTGAGACCATCCTAAAGATTCATTAACAAGAAATTAATAATGATGAAAAATGAAGTAAAACTCTATTTTCTGACCTGTAAATTTTTATATTCATATCATTTTATCAATGTTAACATGTTTCCCCATATTCTTGTTTTCCTTGACCAACAGAGGTCCATAGAGTCAAAGCTATGGTTTTTCCAGTAGTCATGTAAAGATTCAAGAGCTGGACCATAAAGATGACTGAGCACCGATGAACTGATGTTTTAGAAATGTGGTGCTGGAGAACTCTTGAGAGTCCCTTGGACTTCAAGGAGATCAAACCAGTCAATCCTAAAGCAAATCAACCCTAAATATTCATTGGAAGGATGTTGCTGAAGCTATAGTTCCAATACTTTGGCCACCTCATGGGAAGAGCTGACTCATTGGAAGAGACTTTGATGCTGGAAAAGATTGAAGGCAGAAAGAGAAAGGGAGGGGAAGAGGATGAGATGGTTAGCTAGCGTCATTGACTCAATGGTCATGAATTTGGGCAAACTCCAGGCAATAGTGGAGGACAGAGGAGCCTGGCCTGCTACAGTCCATGAGGTTGCAAAGAATAGGACACAACTTAGTGATTGAACAACAAAGGATAGGATTTTCTCATTTATTCAATTCTGAAAATGCTTTTGTTTTTGTAAGAAATATAAGGCACTTTTTAAATTTAAAACTGAAAATCTGGGAATGAAAGAAAAAAACTGTTTCTAACAATAAGCTAAATTTAAGATTTAAAAATTGTATTTATAGTATATCAAAAAGTTTACCTTCATTATATTTTACCTTTTAAATTTATTTTACAATGCGTATATATTCCTTTCATAATAAAGTAATTATTTTTTAAAGGTTAAAAGGTAAGTGTGAATTTGGAAAATGGGAGACCAGATGAAAGAGACTGTAAATGTTTATAGCAGCTTTATTCATGATCATCATACCCAGAAGCAACCAATAAGTCTCTTTCAACAGGTAAATAGGTAAACAAACTCTAGAACACTAATACAATGGAATGTTATTCACAGATTAAAAATAAGTGAGGTATCAAGCCAAAAGGAGACATCAATGAATCTTAAATTTATTAAATGCAAATTGCTAAGTGAAAGAAGCCACTCTGAAATTGCTGCATCCTGTATGATTCCAATTATGTGACTATATATAGTGATACCACAAACTAAAAAACTCCTAGAGGAAAACATGGGCAGGAAACTCTCTGACATAAATCACAGGAAGATCCTCTATGACCCACCTTCCACAGGAATGGAAATAAAAGCAAAAATAAACAAACGGGACCTAATTAAACTTAAAAGTTTTTGGACAACGAAGGAAACTGTAAGCCAGGTGAAAAGACATCCTTCAGAATGGGAGAAATTAATAGCAAATGAAGCAACTGACAATGAATTAATCTCAAAAATATACAAGCAGCTCATGCAGTTCAATTCCAGAAAAATAAATGAGCCAATCAAAAAGTGGGCCAAAGAACTAAACAGACATTTTCCAGAGAAGACATACAGATGGCTACCAAACACATGAAAAGATGTTCAATGTCACTCATTATCAGAGAAATGCAAATCAAAACCACAATAAGGTACCATCTCACGCTGGTCAGAATGGCGGCTATCAAAAAGTCTACAAACAATAAATGGTGGAGAGGGTGTGGAGAAAAGGGAACCCTCTTACATTGTTGGTTGGAATGTAAACTAGTACAGCCACTATGGAGAACAGTGTGGAGATCCCTTAAAAAATCTGGAAATAGAACTGCCATATGACCCCGCAATCCCACTGCTGGGCATACACACCGAGGAAACCAGAACTGAAAGAGACACGTGTACCAAAATGTTCACTGTAGCACTGTTAACAATAGCCAGGACATGGAAGCAACCTAGATATCCATATGCAGATGAATGGATAAGAAAGTTGTGGTACATATACACAGTGGAATATCACTCAGCTATTAAAAAGAATGCATTTGAGTCAGTTCTAATGAGGTGGATGAAACAGGAGCCTGTTTTACAGAGTGAAGTAAGTCAGAAAGTAAAACAGCAATACATTATATTAAATCGTATATGCAGAATTTAGGAAGATGGCAATGACAACCCTCCCTATATGCAAGACAGCAAAAGAGACACAGATATAAAGAATAGACTTCTGGACTCTGCAAGAAGGTGAGGGTGGGATGATTCAAGAGAATAGCATTGAAACATGTATATTACCATATGTGAAACAGATGAACAGTCCAAGTTCTATGCATGAAACAGAGCACTCAAAGCCAGTGCACTGGAACAACCCAGAGGGATGGAATGGGGAAGGAGGTGGGAGGAGGATTTGGGACGGGGCACACATGTACACCCATGGCTGACTCATGTCAATATATGGCAAAAACCACCACAATATTGTAAAGTAAGTAGCCTCCAGTTACAATAAATAAATAAAAATTTTAAAAGAGAATAAAGAGTGGGCCCAGTCAAAGGCAGAACAAGCAAATCACTTCATAGCCAAAAAGGTTCATAAACCTTAACCCAGTGACCCATTTATTTCAAGTTACATTTAGTACATAGAGTGTTTGAGTTGAGAGAACCTTTCTTTAAAGGCAGGGCTTAGAAATATTAGGGTTTCAAATATTAGAATAAAAAGTAAAGCTCATATTCAGTGGGAAAAAAATGTTGAATGGCTTCCAGGGGCTCAAAGGACTGAATAGATGATGCACAGAGAATTTTTAGGAAAGGAAAACCATTCTACATTTTACTGTAATGGTAAATCTTAATGTATATAAATTTAAAAAATCATTTAGGAGGTTGGGGCATGCCAGGATGGAATGTAGAATGTGACAAAACAATATTAACTGTATTACACATGTATGAAACAACCTCACTGAAAGGTATGGGAGAATGGTGCTGTCTCAAGTAACTTTGAAAATAAGTAGCATCTGTAAGACTAAAGGCAAAATAAGCTATGTGTAAGCACCTTATTCTAGCTAATAGTTGTTTCCCACTGGGGTAGGGGTTAACAATTTAGATAGCAATGTACAACTATACTGGAATTAAACAACTGTGTAAATGCATGGCAGATGGTGGGAGCCAAGTTTCTCACTTTTGGAGTGGAATGTTACAGACAAGTAAGAGGAGGAGACTTGAATGATCCATATGGATTATTAATGTTCCTTTTGGTAATGGATTAGAATCGAAGATATCAGCAATATCTCACGTTTAGCTTAATTCTTACATATGGAACAAATATTTATATACATGTATATATGTGGTTTAGTATACACACAGTTATTTCTTTGCTCAGTCAGCTGAGAGGGCCTCGAAGCAATGAAGTCCTAGTAATAATGAGCACATCCAGCACCAATGTCTTGGATTTTAATATCATTCTCCAATAAATGGAACTATGGTTCCCAGAAGAGGTTGAGCCAAGAAATATATAGTTGACCTTGGAGTGTCTTGCAATGCCAGAAATTAAGAAAATGCTCAAAAGTAAAATTATGTAAGTATGTCAAAAGGCCTTGAGTCAACCCAGGAGCATTCAATGGTCAAAGCGGTAACAATTTTGAGCAACGAGATAAAGTAGTATTGGATTATAATACAAAGTATAAAATAAATATCCATGAGTCTGTACTGATATAAAAACATAATAAATAAATGAGAGAGACAAATCTCTCATGCAGAATAATTTCTGATAAACTGTGTAGATACTTCACCTTCAGAGAGGTGGAGCACAACTCTCCACTTTGTGTGGGCTGCAGGTAATAAATTCCTTCAAAAGTGTACAGTACTGAAAGGAAGGGGGAAATATCTTTGCAGTGCATAGAACTGATACACACGACCTCAAGCTAGGTGATCAGGTGATATTAAAAATTATACATCATAATGATAATATGTATATTTGACATGATGTGATGAAAATGGTACTCTATTGCCATGATCTTCCTTCTCAAAATCTTTAGCTCTATATTATGAGGAAAATATTGGACAAATCCCAATTGAGGTATACTCCATAAAATGCCTGTCTAGTACTCCTCATTTTATCAAGATCATCAAAAACAAGCAAAGTCCAAGATGTTAGAGGCAAGAGCAGTCTAAGGAAACAATGACTAAATGTAATGTGGTATCCTGGATGGGATAACTAGAACAGAAAAAAGATATTATATAAAAACTAAGAAAATCTGAATAAAGTATGGACTTGAGTTAATAATAATGCTTCATCAATGCTTCATTAATTGTAACAAACATACCATACTATAAGATGTGAAAAATAGAGGAAATTTAGTCTAGGGTATATAAGTAAGTAAAGTCGCTCAGTCGTGTCCAACTCTTTGTGACTCCATGGACTGTAGCCTACCAGGCTTCTCTGTCCATGGGACTCTCCAGGCAAGAGTACTAGAGTGGGCTGCCATTTCCTTCTCCAGGGGATCTTCCCAACCCAGGGATCGAACTGACGTCTCCTGCATTGCAGGCAGAAGCTTTACCCTCTGAGCCACCAGCGAAGCCCTTGGGGTATATAAGAACTTTCTATATTGTCTTCTTAATTTTTCTGTAAATCACAACCTATTTTAAAATAAAATGTTTATTTAAAAGCCATCTAGACATAGGAATACATCCAGAAATGGAAGCAGGGGTGTAAGAGAAGCAAGAAGGCCAAGACAATTTTGCTATAGCCTCTGGTCACATGATATGTGGTTAACCCAGGTTAAGGCTCATGGAGAAGGCAAACATCTACATGGGGAATATATCAGGAGAATTTATCAGTAAAGGCGTATGTGGAGGGGACCTTGATTTAGCTGGCAAAAGCAGTTTTACACAGACACACACACAGACACACAGACACACACACATTTGAGATTCAATATACATTTGTTAAATAAGGAAATTGATGTGTTTCCAGTACAAGGATATTTTTTTTCTAGACTCTTTGGAGTCCTAGGGTAACTTATAAAGAATACAAAGCATAATAATGCAAAATCTTGATGTCATTCATCTGATAGAATAAAATCCATGGTATCATGTAAAACATATCAGTACAAACATTCTTCTGCTCCAAAAGGATCACTCTAACTAAAGAATTATATATGTTATATACATATAACACACACTGCTATCATATCACATCTTACATACTACTGTTAATTTCAACTTTCTCATATCACTTTAACCACCATGGCGAATGACAAGGGTAGGAGATTTATCAAGAGAAACAGGAGGTCAGAGCACCACAGTAAATCTTCATTTTCAAACCAGAATCCTCTAACTTCAGGCATCCACTCCTATTTCCTCCCCCCAAGCTCTCGGCATGTTCCAACATTCACTTTAAGATTTTATTTGAGTCCTTTTCCCGTGGTAGCATCATGAAATAAAAATGAGTTTATCTAAATTTTTTGTCAACAAAGATGTGCTGTCTGATTTGTATTGGAAAGAAGTTTGTAACATGACTACATTCAGGAACAATTTTGACCTCAGACCGTGCAACTTCAGTGAGAAGCTGAAGCTGCTGCTGCTGCTAAGTCGCTTCAGTTGTGTCCGACTCTGTGCGACCCTATAGATGGCAGCCCACCGGGCTCCCCCATCCCTGGGATTCTCCAGGCAAGAACACTGGAGTGGGTTGCCATTTCCTTCTCCAATGTATGAAAGTGAAAAGTGAAAGTGAATTCGCTCAGTCATGTCCGACTCCTAGCGACCCCATGGACTGCAGCCTACCAGGCTCCTCTGTCCATGGAATTTTCCAGGCAGGAGTTCTAGAGTGGGTTGCCATTGCCTTCTCCAGAGAAGCTGAAGAGTCCATTGGGAAAATATTAGCTTTAGAAGGAATCTTTAAGATCTTCTAATCCAGAGTTCTACCTAATGCATAACTATTCTTGAAAATTTCCAGCAAATGGGCTTCCATTTAAACAGCTCCAGTGAAGAGGGTATCTTCAATTTATTGCTAGAAAATTCCTAAAAGTAAGCCAGAAATCTGACTTATTGTAAAATCTGAAATGATTTGCTCTCTGGAGCTACCCAAGTAAATGTTACCCCTCTTCTATCTGACAAGGCCTTCAATTATTTAAAGAAAAGTTTCCACAACCCCAGTCTTTAGACTAAAGTACTCTTGACGCTTTTAATAACTGTTCTGTGTCTATTTGTAAATGAGTTACCATCTTGGTCACTTTCCATGTTATCTGTGTCCATCTTAATTGTGGCACTCTGAAATGATCCAAATCTCCCAACAAGTACAGAATAAAACATTATGAAGGACTTCCCTGTGCTAGACACCATGCCTCTATTAATGAAGCCTGAGACTTCAGTACATTTGTGCGCTCACATGGTGGGCTCATGTTAAACTTAGAGTAAATTAAAACCACTGAGTCTTCTTCACAAATGCTACTTTTAAGCTAGACAATCATTTTCCTTTATTAACTGAAGTTTTGAAACAAGCATAGGACTTTACATTTTATCCTAATCAATTTAATCCTGCTAAATTTGTCTATATTTTTTATTCAATCTACTAAGGACTTTTGTATCTTGTTAGTGACATCCAGTGCATTTATTCTGCCTTCTAATGCTACACCATTTGCCATGGGATATGCAAGCTATATTTTCATACCTAGTCATGAAAAATAATTTCAGTGGGACAGAACTGAAGTTAGAAACCTATTGTTTACACTGACACATCATTTGACACTTTGAATTTACTAACCAATCTACTGGCCTGTTATTATCTAGCTCATGTTACTACATTTTTACTCTTAAGGGCATTTTGAGAAACTGCCAAATACCATGGTGAGGTACACAATGTTTATTGCCTTCTGAGGTCTCTGGGAGGCAGCTCAACAAAAAGGCAGGCATCCTCCAGAGCAGCTGAAGCACAAGTGGCCCATGTGATTGCCAATTTGGAGGCATACCATATGTATTAGGACACTGGACAGATGTACTGAAGGATAGCCTCAAATATTAGTCTTAACTCAAAAGTCAGAAAGCCAAACCTCCAAACTGCAGTTTTGATAATGACAGAGTTGATTCTCACACCCGCATTTTTATATGTAATCTGTACCAGGGTGAACAGCAGCAGAGATGCTTCATTTAAAAACAACTAATATGTTGCCACAACAACACCCAGGAGGAAAGTGAGTACATAATTTATACTAAAATCTCTTTTATAAATAGACTAGTATATCTTAATAGGTTCAGTGGAGAGCAAAAGAGTCAACTGGTTCAGTACACACTCTGGAATCTCAAAATTGGGTTCAAATTTTGACTCTATCACTGAATAGCAATGAGACCCCAGAAAATTAATCTCTTTTAGTTTATTTCCTTATTTGTAAACTGGGGAAGATAATAGTAGTACTACTTTGTAGAGTTGCTACGAAAATTGAACATAAGCATGAATATATTAGTTATTATTGTCCTTCTAATCTGACAGAAACAATCTTATGAAATCCATGCTAGAGCTGAGTAATCAAGCTCATCAACTATTTTTCAATAATAAATTACAGCATCTTCCCTGAAATTACCTTAAGCTCGCTAATCCTCACATTGGGCTAAGAAGTTCTGAAGTTGAATTTTGGAAGTGTTTAGGGAATCCAAATCCGTGCATAGATATCTCAGTATAGCTGAAGCTATATGTGTCAATAGATATCCATCTGATTGATGAATAATGTTGTCTATGTACATCAGGACAAACAATTCCTTATTGGAGAGTGGCTTACTCATACTTTGGAGGTGTTGGTTTAGAATTAACTTTTCCAATATTAATTAATATCAAAATTTCTAAAGCCTTGGTAAGAATGTATACCACCTGACAATGTTGTTCTTTGAGGTGGCTTCAGTCTGATGTCTGCCAAATCATTTTTCTCCTTGCAATTTTTAGAAAATAGTTTTTCCCCTAAGTTTTCTAACAGACTTCTGGGAAGATGGTAGCAATGGAACAGGTCCCCAATTCTTGCCCTCCCTCCCACAAATCAATAGAAATTAACACAGGCAAACAAAAACTGAGCAAAACCTGTACAAACAACAAGGGCATTAGAATTCTCAAGGAATTTCTGTAAGACTTGATGCTGATGGGGCCATATTGAAATATATCACCAATCTGAAGTTCTGTGATATATTTACAAATCAAGAAAACCCTGGCAGAAAACCACTAATACAATCCAGCTTAAAGGAGCAAGGATTGAAGGTGAGGGCAGGCAGTGAAAAAATTGGAATGGGAACCACTCATAAATTGAGGTAAACCTGAGTAACTTCCTTTATCTAAGTCTCCCAATATATTCCTTAATAATATAATGCCAAGTTGGGAATATAAAAATTGCCACAGTTTTAAAAGTTTGTCTTTACTAAATTAAGCTGTATTATGAACATTTTCTATCAGGTCAGTCTTAGTTGTATGGCTAGAATAAGAAGTTCATTTGAGAATAATGTTAAAATTCTGAATCTGAGGTTTTTTGTGGGCATGAAACACAGGCCAAAGGGCTCTCCTAATACCCTAACCCCAATCCTTGAGTTAGGCTCTGACAGGAATTACTCCTTTTGTTTCTATTTTGGCATTGTACATGAAGAGATTTTGGAGCAGGCTGCCCCTTCTCAGAAGGCAAATTCAGTGTCTCTGACCATGGTATATCATTAAACAAGATGGTCTCAACCTGATGTGAGTCCTCATTAATTAAACCAGCAGGACTTATTTCAATGTTGTATATCCATTCCCTGACCCCCATCCCCAACTAGCTATACACAAGTGGTGACTATTCATGACATCACACACCTGAAGTAGAGGCCAAAAGAACAAATGAGGAATGTGATCTTATGGTGAACCTCTCCTGCTGGGATTGCCCCTGAGCCTAGCTCCCTCCCCACTACTTCATTCTGCTGGATCACAAAGCCAGTATTATAAACTTATACCATTTAGCCATCTAGTGTAAGTTTAGGAAGGGAGTGACAACCACTTAAATAATGAAAGCATAAGATAATTACCCCACTCTTATTGAAGGGACAGACAGCAGGGTAAGATATACCCTTCTTATTCAGTGATGAATAAAAGGATAAATTATGAATTAACAGTAAATGCAGAAAACCCAAAACAAAAACAGCCTATAAAATGAACTTGTAAGATAATAAGAGGAAATTACATCATGTAAGAGATGGAGGAAGAACAGTATAAAAAAGTTTTAAGAGAGGGAGTAGAGTTACAAATAAGAATGAATAAACTAGAAAACAAAAATACAACAAAAAATAGAATTAGTAAATTAAAGACATGAACTTTTTCAGGGAGAAAACAAAATGTATTAAAAGGCAGAAAAACATTTGGCAAGAGTAATTCCTTCAGTGCCTGAAAGAATTTTACCTGCTAAATTGTCTGAGCCAGGCCTCAGAAAACATCCATCCACTTTGTCCTATGGCTATTGATTTATTGCTATTTTCTCTGTTATTGGCTTATTTTTATACTGATATGATTTGATGCATAAAATCACTCATGTCATAAAAATTCTTAAATTTACTGTGGAAGACTTTGTTATTATAATTACCATAACAAATCATTGTTATAATAACAAATAAAAATTACCAAAATACCACTTCATACAGCAGTGAAATAATAAAACACCATTTCCTAAGTTGGTGTTCTAAGCAATATTGATATGCCAAATGATATTGTGTTTAAAAGGGAAAAAGTAGTCCTTTACTCAAGTAAGTTTAGGCAATGTTGAGTTAGGTAAAAGTTTAAATAGTTTTTACTCTTTTAAACTGAAGAACATATTCCTTTAAAAAAATAATACTAGTCAAAATTTACTATATAATGACTGTCCAAGAGGGGCTATAGTATACAGTATACTATATAGTACACTGTAGTATATAGTACTATACAGTATACTGTATAGTATACAATATACTATACTATACAGCATTTTGCAAACTTATTAGACCATATCCCAGAGAAATGTCTTTTCAAAAATGCAATTTATAAATGCTACAGCAAACATAGTCTGGTTAAAATGAGAAGTAAGACAAGACTGTCACTGCCACTAACTTTTTCTTGTAGCACTACTTTGGAACTGTTTAACCCATGCTGTTAGAATCTATGTTATAAATTTTGAAAATAATCTATCATTACAACTTTACATTGGTATGATTGATAACCAGGAAACACTCAAAAGGATCAACTGAAAACCTTTGAATTTAATAGATTTTAGTAAACTGTCAATTTAAAACTAATCTATGAAAACACATTCTTCCCTTATATAGCAAAAATGCACAACATGGGTAACACACTGAGTAAGAAGTCCCAACTGCAGAATTATTTCCTATATATCTGTATTACTAGGAATATATTTATTACAAATTATATGGAGCTTAAATAAATAAAACTCTTGAAGGATGTAAAAAGTGTTTTTTTAATGAGGCAATAGATCATGTTTCTGAAAGCATTGTAATTCTGTACTTCTCACCATCTTATCAATTTAAGATAATCCTAACCAAATTACCAATTTATTTGGTGGGGTGGCGATCTAATAACTACAAAGTGCATCCGGTAAAATAAACATGTTGGAATCACTAGAAAATAGTGAAAAATAAAAATAAAAGAGATAAATAAAGAAGATGTGCCTTAAGAGATATGAAGTCATATTTCTAACTCAATAGCTACAGGCTGGTGTACTGGGGCTACAATGTTCAGTGGTACTAAAGAGAATTCAAACAGAATAAAGTGTGTGTGTGTGTGTGTGTGTGTATGACATTTCAAAGGAGGGGGGATGTGGACAATGAAATAAATACTAGGTAACAACTGTCTAAACTTGAGGGAAAAATGTTAAAATACCTAAATCTATACACAAAAATAATCCCAGATAGGGCAAAGGTAATTTTTTTTATAAAAAAACACCATTAAAATTAGAGAAATACAGGACAAGATTTATATAATCCTCAGGTTAGGCAGTCCTTCTAAACATGATCCTATGGCCAGAAGGCAAAAAGAAAAAAATTTATTCATTTTTTATTTTTTTAGTCATTTTTAATGCATTTTCCCTGTGCACAAGAGAAATAACTGATGGAGTCAAAAGATACAATTTTCTTTATACACAGCAGTTAAAAGTAATGCAAACATCACATGACACTTTCAGTGAAAGTTACATTTCCAATTACAAATCAAAATGCGTATTAGGATCTCTTTATGGGAGAAGCTGAGAAGGAAGTCTTTAAAAAAGCACTTTCCTGGCATTACTATACTGATCCTTCAGGCTGCACTAAGATTAAGATCATATACAATCAATTTGCAAATGTTGACACGTCACACTGTTTTCTGTACAATTAAATGTATACTTAGAGATACCAGGATAAACATTTCTACTATATTTTAACTGAACTTACCTAATCAACATTTTCACTGAGAAGTTTATCAAAGATGCTGTAAGATTCTACAAAATTGTGAGATATACCGAGCTCCAGAAATACTTCTTATATTCTTTCTCATTTTGGTTATACATATCTGCTCAGAGGTTCTGCTGCAGTTTATCGAGATGTACAGTTCCAATTGTGCTTACTGTACTGTGTATAAATATATCAAAAAAGATCAAATAGTATAAATCTTACAGCATTTTGCTAGCAAAAATACATGCCAAAGTCACAATAAGCAATATTGTACCACAAATTAGAGTCAATTAATCTGTTTCTGTTTTTAATATTTTCATTCTACATTAAATTACTATCATAGGCTAATGTTTAAAATGCAAATAAATTGGACATCTGTAGGACAAAACTTGTTCACTCAACTGCAAAGGTTGATATCTGTTTCCAAAAATCACAATAAATGCAGAATAAAGAAGTGTTTGCATGCAACACCTTTGAGTAAAACAGCATTGATTCTCACCATTCAAAACAGAGGAAGGGAGGGAATGAAGGAGAGAGGGAGGGAGGAAACAAAGAGGGAGGAAAGGACTCCACCTTAAAATGCATATTAAATTCATAACTAGACAGAGTTGAAAGAATCAAACTGAAAGTAAAGCACAATTTTGTGTGTGTTTAAAGATTTAAGAGCCATTATCAAAAATAAGATACATTTTTTCAAGGTACAGAAATGTAATTACGATGGCTGCGAGCCCAGCAGCCTCTCAATGGCTGCATTGATGTCACCTCCTGTTGCTATTAGAGCCTGCAAGTTTGCTTCCCGGTTTAAGAAGCCCATTGCGTTGAGCTGTTCCAGTTGTTGTTGAAATCTGACTTCTGGATTTGGCAGCTGCGGAGGATTTGCACCAGCCAGAGCCTGCACCATTTGCTGAATGAACTGCTGGTTGGGTCCAGATTCTGATATTGGGCTCGTGGTTTCACTGGGTGCAGAGCTAGACACAGTAGGCCCAGGGGGGGCACCTGTGCCAGTGGAGCCAGGGGGACCTGCAGGGCCAGTGGGTCCTATGGGGCCAATGGGGCCTATGGGAGTAAACGGGACTATGGGGCCAATGGGGCCTATGGGTGTGACTGGGCCTACAGGGCCTATAGCCGTTCCCAGCACCCCCACCCCCACACCTGGAGTGAAGCTTGGAATGAGGCCAGGAGCTTCAGTGGCTAATGTCTGTAGCCCCTGCTGGATCTGCATTAAAGCCTGCATTGCTCTTGGGTTTGACATGGCCGATAGCGTGTCTGGATTCTGCATCTGCTGCAGGAAAGCAGGGAGCTGTGGACGCATCTGCTCCTGCAGTTGAGGATTTGTAGTAAACACAGGGCTATTCAGCATCATCTGTGCAGCCAAATCTGGATTCTGGCTCAGAGACTGCA
This sequence comes from Antilocapra americana, assembly GCA_007570785.1. Lineage (NCBI taxonomy): Eukaryota > Metazoa > Chordata > Mammalia > Artiodactyla > Antilocapridae > Antilocapra > Antilocapra americana. The sequence goes on along the minus strand of ML663487.1, from coordinate 2,233,599 downwards.
TCATGCTTCTCATATATGGTGCAGACAGCATATTCTGGATCAGCTGGGGGTTTTCAGTTATCTGTTGCAGCAAGCTCTGCATTCCTGGGGTGCTGAAGATACTGGCGACGTAATTGGCTGCAGCCACCGTGTTTCCGGTAGCACTGCTGGAGCTGCTGCCAGATCCACTGCCACTGCTAGTTGTTGTGCTAGTGGTCGCAGAACTCTGGGTAGCCGGTGGTGGCGCCCAAGGATTGGGTAGTGGGTCACGATTTTCTGTGCGGGAAGGTTGTGTACCTTCCCCAGAGGAGGAACTGCTCCCCACAGAGGCAAATGGATTACCCCCAAACTGCTCTTGTGCGGCATTCAACATGGGTTCTTGAATGTCAGTGTACATGCGCCGTAAAGCATTGTAGCCACCTGGGATGCTTTCAAGATTGCTGAGAGCCAGGTCTTGATTTCTCATCATTTCCTGCATCATAGCTGGATTCCTGGCGATTTCGAGGGTCTGCCTCATTATATCTGGGTTGTTAAGCAGGTGACTGATTTCTGGGTTTCTTTGAATCAATTGCTGCATCTGTGGATTGGCCATAATGAGCTGCCTCATCAGATCAGGATTCGAAAGCATGCTCTGAACAAAGGGATTTTCCATGATTTGGATCATCATCTCAGGGCTGGACAGGAGCTGCTGCTGCATTTGGTTCTGGAGCTCAGAGAAGTTAGTCGAGCTCAAACCCAGGCTGCTAAGGCCTGCAAGTCCTCCAAGGCTCCCCAACCCAAACGGGTTGCTATTTGTGGAAATAGGTGTGGAGTTACTCCTGGGAGTAGACGCGGTGGTAGTATTAGTTCCCGCGGCATTACTAGGCTGTGTGGACTGGCCCTGAGGTCTGTTCTGGCTTTTGATGACAAGGTGAACAGTCAGTCCATCATGGATGCCATGTTGGATCAAGGTATCTTGATCTTTTAATATTTTTCCGGCAAAAATCAGCACTAACTGATCCGTTTGGGATTTGAAGCGTTTCGAAATCGCTTCCTTAAACTGCTGGACTGAGCTGTTCTCGGGCACTGCGAACTCCTCTTTCTCTTTGGGGGTCTTCACAGTGACTTTGATGATTTTGGGCTCGGCCTGGGTAGAGGAAGGGCCTTGGGCCGCAGCAGAGCCGCGGGAGGGGCGCGGGGGGCCGCTGCTCTCGCCGTTCTCAGCCATGGCGGCCGCGGTGACGCAGGCAGTCAGGGAAGGCGCCGGCAGCGAGAGAGAGAGAGGAAAGAAGGAAGGAGGCACTGCCACAGCAGGCTGGGCCGGACCGGGCGGGGAGCGCAGAGCACGGTACCTCTGTGTTGAAGATTGCAGATCCCTGGTCCTCCGGTGAAAATAAGGCTCCGTGTAGGCCGCGGGCCGCGGTCTCGGCGCTCGGGTCTCTGGGCCGTCGCCGCTGCCGACGCCGCCGCCGCCACCGCCGCCGTCGCCGCCGGGCCACCGTGTGATCCCAACGCGCGCTCTCCCAGCAGCTTCTGCAACTGCTCCGCCCGCTCCTCTCCGCCCCTTCCCCTCCCCTAGCTCCGCGCTCTCCTCCCCGCCCCGCCCCCCCCCCCACTGAGGCAGCGCCAGGCCCAGAATGGTAGATGCAACTTGGTCAAAATTAAAAACTTATGTACTAAAAAGAAAATGAGGGAGAGAAACAGAGAGAAAGAAACAAAAGGACAACAGTAGACAAGCGAAAAGAGAGGGAAAGAAAGAGGAAGAGAAGCCAGCTTCTATAAAAGACATTAAAAACTAATGGAAAAAATATGTGTATATATATATATATATATATATATATATATATTCCTATAGGCAGTAAAGTGAACAGGTGAAAGCCTGAATCGAACCAACCCCAATTAAAAGATCAAAAATGAAAAATAAACAACACTGACAAAGCAAAAAGGGGAAGGTGAACACCACCCTTAGAAGGGAAGAGGACTGGGCAGGAGCCTGCATTTTACAAAAGAGATGCAAATGGCCAATGGGCATATAAAAGAATGATTAAGCTCACTGGCAATCAAAGAAATTCTAATTAAAACAATGAGATTCTTCTTCTGTCTTATATTGGAAAAGATGGAAAATAATAATAAGCCTTATCTTCAGGGAAGAGAGAAAGCTAAGAAAATGTCCTCTTATGTTAATTTTGAAGTATAGGTTGTTATAAGGCAATTTTAACATATATATCAATATTTCAAATATTTCCACCTTTATTTGGAAATGCCTCATTTAGAGACCTCACCTGTAAAAATAATTGGATAAGGATGCAAAAATACATATGTAAAAAATGTACATGCATTACAGCATTCAAAAAATTATTTAAAAGATAATCAGTATATCTTTACACAAGATTGGTCAGATATATTACCATACAAATATGCACTGTTTAAAAAAATGTGTGGTTATCTGTATGATACAAAGTGTACATGAAATAAAGAGTTACAGGGAAAGTGCATAGTATTTTCACTGTCAGTTTTATATTTATATTTCTGTACAGTTAGAAATTATACAATAATTATGTCTCAATACCAAAAAATACAGTAAGTATATTTTTATTTTAAAACTATTTCTAAGCAGTTAGTATGTGTAAACTGTCTTTAAAGATGGTGAATGTATAAAAAGAACCCTTAAACACTATACACCAGTATGTTAATGGTGCTTATTACTTGGTACTGAAATTATGACTAATTGTTCCTTTTTTAAAATAAAATATTAATTTTCTGATGGCTATTATAAGTATGCTCTGTCTTTACAATTTTTAAAATTGAGAAGTTATTTTGGTGGGAAGTTATAGGTAGAACTTGACAGGCATACAATAGTAGTGGCAGCTATTAACATATTTATCTAACTTAATTACAGACTAAGTAGAAGAAATAAAGATCTAGCCCTTGAATAACTGAACAAATAACTTCAAATTTATATATAAATTTCTAATTCTGGTTTATACCATGCAAAAAAGTACTTTTCCCTTTAGTTTTCTACCAGCATTTAATAGCCTTTGAAGCAATAGGCCACAAATACTTTAGTAACCCTCAAGAAAAAAAAATAGGTATGTGATGTCTATCAAGAGGGGAATACAATAATATAGGGTGATTAATATTAGAATACAGAAGATAAAAGGAATGAACTAGATCTAATTAATTTATATATGTAGATCTCAAAAACCTAATTAAATAGCACAACACTCTATGGTATTTATAGATGAGTTAATATATATATATATATGATTTATAGATGAATTAATATATATATATATATATGAAGCAAT
>ML663487.1:2192728-2230233 GCA_007570785.1 Antilocapra americana | reverse complement strand
GTTCATACCATAAATTCGCACCCATGAGGAAGAGGGAATCAAATAGGACATAGGACAGTAATTAAAAGGAAATTTAATTAAATCTCTAAAAATGTATTTCCTCTTTTATATGGAAGCAAATATGGTGAAAAAGCAAGAGTTAATTCTAGGTGATAGGGATTTTTTTTTATAAAACTTGTATTTTTTTTTAGATTTTTAATTTTCAAAAAAAGAAAAAATTAAGAAAATATCACAAGTCATCTTCTTTGATCTCAGGAGAATAAAACTAGACATTAATGAAAGTGAGAATGAAAAACTCAACCACTTGAAAATTAAAACAGAATAAACACTTTGGGACAAAGTACAAGTGAAAGTTCTTAGAGTGAATTTAGGAAAATAGGAATAATAAAATAGTGGTAATGAGAACATAAATGATCATAATATGATGAAATTTCCTTATGTGTGAACTGAGGATCTCATTAAAAAGTACAGATTTCTAGACCCCACTCCAAACCTACCAGAATATAAATGGTGCTCAGGAATCTACATTCTTATCAAGCTTCAATTTAATGGTATTTGATTTACTGGGTACTATGTGAATGAACTCAGAGTCAAATTTATACACTCAAAGATCTTAACTACCAAAGAATAGAAAGAAAATAAATTAATTAGATATTCAAGTAGGACAACAAAAAAGAAAAGAGAGAAGCAGGGTGATGGCTACAAAATGATAAAATCAAACATTAATGAATTTGCAAACTCAAAAAACAAAATGTGTTAAGAAAATCTAAGAAGTTCTTTGAAGAACAAGCAAAATAGATAAACTACTATAATTAAGTGATTCTCTTAGAAGTCTCTCACCAAAGAATCAGAGAAGGCAATGGCAACCCACTCCAGTACTCTTGCCTGGAAAATCCCATGGACAGAGGAGCCTAGTGGGCTGCAGTCCATGGGGTCGCTGAGTCGGACACGACTGAGCGGCTTCACTTTCACTTTTGACTTTCATGCCTTGGAGAAGGAAATGGCAACCCACTCCAGTGTTCTTGCCTGAAGAATCCCAGGAATGGGGGAGCCTGGTGGGCTGCCGTCTATGGGGCCGCACAGAGTCAGACATGACTGAAGTGACTTAGCAGCAGCACCACCACCAAAGAATACAGCAAAACATAGGAGCGAAGAATAGGATCAGAAACATACTCTCTTTTTGAATTCTCTTAAAAGCATATTTCTTTTTTTCCTACTGTAAACTTTTTATTAGAGAGCATAAATAATAAATAGCTAAATATCAATGACCCTGAGTTCTTCCATAGAGGGTAGTATCTGAGAAGCTGAAAGACTTTGTCAAAGAGATTCTCCCCATGGGAGATGAAGGTGGACCACAGTTTGGGCTCAGTAGACACAGATTTAGTGTTATTTTGGCCGTTGTTTTCTTCTTCCACCTCATATTCATTGAGATATAATTGATATATAACACTGTGTAAATTTAAAGTGTACAACTCATTAATTTGATATACCTATATAATGAAAAATGATTACCATCGCAGCATTGTCAGATAGATCTCAGGTAGTGTTAAACTGCAACAGCTTGAAGTGAGTCTTTGGTTCTCAGCTGGAGACTGATGTTGGGTTACAGCAGTGAGAGCACAGAATCCCTAGCCATTGGACCAGTCGTCAGTGACAAGGTGTTGGCTCTTTGGCTTTGCTAAAAAGAATTTCCACAAGGACAGAAAGTAGTGAAACAAGTAAAGTCCTTAGGTAGGTGGAAAAAAGACTACAGTACATGTGTATAGACACACAGGCAGACTCCGAGAGAGAGAGAATTGCAGAGTTGTGCTTTTATGATAGTGGCATTTCTTCTGGGTTTCCTTTGGCCACTCATTTTTTTTTTTAAACACTGTTATGTTCTCGTATTTATTTTTTTTTATTTTTTTTTATTATTGTTTTTGCCATACATTGTCATGATATCACCATGGGTTTAAATATGCTTCCCCTCCGGGTCCCCCCTCCCTCCTCCCTCCCCCCCCCGGGAAATCTCCCTGCACCAGTCCCGAGCATCAATCCTGGGCTGGCGATTGATTAGACACATGACAATTAACATGCTTCAATGCCCTTCTCCCATCTCATCCCACCCTTACCCTCATCCATAAAGTCCACAAGTCTATTCTATACATCTGCGTTCCTTTTGTTGTCTCCCATGTTGGGTTCACATTACTGTCTTTCTAAATTCCATATATATGTGTTAATATACTGTATTGTTGTTTTTGCTTCTGGCTTACTTCACTCTGGATAATGGGCTCCAGTTTCGTCCATCTGAGTAGAATTGCTTCAAATGAATTTTTTTTTAATGCTGAGTAATATTCCATTGTGTATATGTACCACAGCTTTCTTATCCATTCATCAGTTGATGGGCATCTAGGTTGTTTCCATGTCTTGGCTATTGTAAACAATGCAGAGATGAACATTGGGGTACACCTGGCTCTTTCAATTCTGGTTTCCTCGGTGTATATGCCCAGCAGTGGGATTGCCGGGTCATATGGCAGGTCTATTTGCAGCTTTTTAAGGAACCTCCACACTGTTTTCCATAGTGGCTGTACTAGTTTGCATTCCCACCAACAGTGTAAGAGGGTTCCCTTTTCTCCACATCCTCTCCAGCATTTATTGCTTGTAGACTTTTGGATGGCAGCCATTCTGACTGGTGTAAAGTGGTACCTCATTGTGGTTTTGATTTGCATTTCTCTGATAGTGAGTGATGTTGAGCATCTTTTCATGTGTTTGTTAGCCATTTTTATATCTTCCTTGGAGAAATGTCTGTTAAGTTCTTTGGCCCACTTTTTAATTGGGTTGTTTATTTTTCTAGAATGGAGCTGCAGGAGTTGTTTGTAAATTTTTGAGATTAATTGTTTGTCTGTTGCTTCATTGGCTATTATTTTCTCCCATTCTGAAGGCTGTCTTTTCACCTTGCTTATAGTTTCCTTTGTTGTGCAAAAGCTTTTAATTTTAATTAGGTCCCATTTGTTTATTCGTGTTTTTATTTCCAATATTCTGGGAGGTGGGTCATGGAGTATCCCGCTTTGGATTATAGCAGAGAGTGTTTTGCCTATGTTATCCTCTAGGAGTTTTATAGTTTCTGGTCTTATGCTTAGATCTTTGATCCATTTTGAGTTTATCTTTGTGTATGGTGTTAGAAAGTGATCTAGTTTCATTCTTTTACAAGTGGCTGTCCAGTTTTCCCAGCACCACTTGTTAAAGAGGTTGTCTTTTCTCCATTGTATATTCTTGCCTCCTTTGTCAAAGATAAGGTGTCCATAGATGCGTGGATTTATCTCTGGGCTTTCTATTCTGTTCCATTGATCTATGTTTCTGTCTTTGTGCCAGTACCATACTGTCTTAATGACTGTGGATTTGTAGTATAGCCTAAAGTCAGGTAGGTTGATTCCGCCAGTTCCATTCTTCTTTCTCAAGATGGCTTTGGCTATACGAGGTTTTTTGTATTTCCATACAAATTGAGAAATTATTTGTTCTAATTCTTTGAAGAAGACCTCTGGTAGCTTGATAGGAATTGCATTGAATCTATAGATTGCTTTAGGTAGTATACTCATTTTCACTATATTGATTCTTCCAATCCATGAGCACGGTACATTTCTCCATCTGTTTGTGTCCTCCTTGATTTCTTTCATCAGTGTTCTATAGTTTTCTATATACAAGTCTTTTGATTCTTTAGGTAGAAATACTCCTAAGTATTTTAATCTTTTTGTTTCGATGGTGAATGGGATTGTTTCCTTAATTTCTCTTTCTGATTTCTCACTGTTAGTGTATAGGAATGCCAGGGATTTCTGTGTGTTGATTTTGTATCCTGAAACTTTGCTATATTCACTGATTAGCTCTAGTAATTTTCTCGTAGAGTCTTTAGGGTTTTCAATATAGAGGATCATGTCATCAGCAAACAGAGAGAGTTTTACTTCTTCTTTTCCAATCTGTATTCCTTTGATTTCTTTATCTGCTCTGATTGCTGTGGCCAAAACTTCCAAAACTATGTTGAATAGTAGTGGTGAGAGTGGGCACCCTTGTCTTGTCCCTGATTTCAGGGGGAATGCTTCCAGTTTTTCACCATTGAGGATAATGTTTGCTGTGGGTTTGTCATATATAGCTTTTATTATGTTGAGGTATGTTCCTTCTATTCCTGCTTTTTGGAGGGTTTTTATCATAAATGGATGTTGAATTTTGTCAAAGGCTTTCTCTGCATCTATTGAGATAATCATGTGATTTTTATTTTTTAATTTGTTAATGTGGTGTATTACATTGATCGATTTACGAATATTGAAGAATCCTTGCATCCCTGGGATAAAGCCTACTTGATCATGATGTATGATCTTTTTGATGTGTTGTTGGATTCTATTTGCTAGAATTTTGTTGAGGATTTTTGCATCTAAGTTCATCAGTGATATTGGCCTGTAGTTTTCTTTTTTTGTGGCATCTTTGCCGGGTTTTGGAATTAGGGTGATGGTGGCCTCATAGAATGAGTTTGGAAGTTTACCTTCCTCTGCAATTTTCTGGAAAAGTTTGAGTAGAATAAGGTGTTAGCTCTTCTCTAAATTTTTGGTAGAATTCAGCTGTGAAGCCATCTGGTCCTGGGCTTTTGTTTTTTGGAAGATTTCTGATTACGGTTTCAATTTCCATGCTTGTGATGGGTCTATTAATATTATCTATCTCTTCCTGGTTTAGTCTTGGAAAGTTGTACTTTTCTAGGAATTTGTCCATTTCATCCAAATTGTCCAGTTTATTTGCATATAGTTGCTGATAATAGTCTCTTATGATCCTTTGTATTTCTGTGTTTTCTGTTGTGATCTCTCCGTTTTCATTTCTAATTCTGTTGATTTGGTTCTTCTCCCTTTGTTTCTTGATGAGTCTGGCTAACGGTTTGTCAATTTTATTTATCTTCTCAAAGAACCAGCTTTTGGCTTGGTTGATTTTTGCTATGGTCACTTTTGATTCCTTTGCATTAATTTCTGCCCTGATCTTTAAGATTTCTTCCCTTCTACTAGACCTGGGCTTCTGCATCTCTTCCCTTTCTAGTTGCTTTAGGTGTATAGTAAGGTCATTTATTTGATTTTTCTCTTGTTTCCTGAGGTGAGCTTGTATTGCTATGAACTTTCCCCTTAGCATTGCTTTCACAGTGTCCCATAGGTTTTGAGCTGTTGTGTTTTCATTTTCATTCGTTTCCATGCATAACTGAATTTCATTTTTAATTTCTTCTGCGATTTGTTGGTTATTCAGCAGTGTGTTGTTGAGCCTCCATATGTTGGAAGTTTTGAGAGGTTTTCTCCTGTAGTTGATATCTAATCTCACTGCATTGTGGTCAGAAAAGATGCTTGGGATGATTTCAATATTTTTGAATTTATCAAGGTTAGATTTATGGCCCAGGATGTGATCTATCCTGGAGAAGGTCCCGTGTGCACTTGAGAAAAAGGTGAAATTCCTTGTTTTGGTGTGGAATGACCTATAGATATCAATTAGGTCTAGTTGGTCTATTGTTTCATTTAAAGTTTGAATTTCCTTGTTACTTTTCTGTCTAGTTGATCTATCCATTGGTGTGAGTGGTGTATTAAAGTCTCCTGCTATTATTGTGTTGTTGTTGATTTCCCCTTTCATATTTGTTAGCATTTGCCTTACATATTGTGGAGCTCCTATGTTAGGTGCATAAATATTTATAATTGTTATTTCTTCTTCCTCGATTGATCCTTTGATCATTATGTAATGTCCATCTTTATCTCTTTTCACTGCCTTTATTTTGAAGTCTACTTTATCAGATATGAGTATTGCCACTCCTGCTTTCTTTTGGTCTTTATTTGCATGGAATATCTTTTTCCAGCCTTTAACTTTCAGTCTATATGTGTCCCTAGGTTTGAGGTGGGTCTCTTGTAGACAACATATATAGGGGTCTTGTTTCTGTATCCAATCGGCCAATCTTTGTCTGGCCACTCATTTTGATTTGCCTGGTTCAAAGTCAATATTTGGTGTATCTCAGGATCCTCCCATGTGTGCACACCCAATGCTTATGCGAGATGGATTCCACCAAAGAAGCCTATAAATAGCTTGGCATCACTCCTCTTTTGAACTCCAAGAAGATTTTCTTTGAATTTATAGTCGGTAAGGTCTCATGACTTCAAGAATGAGAAATATGTGGTCTCTTATCTTCTATCTGGGCAGGGCCCAGCCTTCTCTCTCAATTGTCCTGCTACTGATATTTTGGAGTTTTGGTTCACAGGGACTGAATCTCCACTCACTTTACCCTGGTGTAGGGGCAGCTACTTCTTGCATCAAATCCCCCTTGAGAGACATAGATGCCATGAAATAGTTATTGGGAGGATGAAGAGTGAAAGTCTGTCTTTGTAGCTTCTTCAGGCTGGCCAGGGGCTCATAGATCCTACATAGCTAGGGTCACAGAGCTCTCACCCTGTCTCTTTAAATTGGCCCCAGAGTAATTTCTATTGCTATTTCAGCAGGATCTGCTGTGGGAAGTGGCTGGAGTCCCTGCATCATCATTGCCCTCTGATGTCCGAGAGAAAACAAACTAAATAATTAGATTAGAGAAGCTGGAGCTGAAGACCAGTCAAAGGCTGTTATAACCAGAGGCTCAAGAAGGGTAGGAATCTGGTTATACAAGGTCAGCATATCTTTGTTAATCTCAGGCTTAAAATTTAGTGTATTTCTCTATTTCTTAAATGGAAGGTCTGAACCTGTTTGTCCCAGAACTCCTTCTTGGACTGAAAGGTATTAGTTGCAGATTTGCAATAGTATGGAAGACAAGGAAGCACTAGGCAAAATATAACATAAAGCAGTATGGCTGAGAAAAGGAAGGTTATAAGAAAATGGAAACCTTCCATAAGAAAGTTGTTAATACCTGTGGGATCCAGGAGAACAAGTTAGAGAACCAGTTTTCAATTTCCCAGCCTATACTGAATTGCGGAGATTGATGGTTAATTGTTGAAGCCAGGTGGTCAGTTGAATTTTCTCAGTGTTGGTCTCTACCTAGAAAGAGATGCTAATGTATGGGCAACAAGAAGTGTTGGCAATTGCACATACTCCTCCCTGTTCTGCCAACAGATAACCCAGGGCCAGATGACTGTCAAGTGTCACCTTGACCAGACAATCTAGAGACTTCTGTAAATTAGTAAGAGAATTAGCAGTATTAGTTATAGCAGTAAGAATAAGAGATAAGTTTTGAAGAACATGTTGGTGGGCAGCTATCCCCTACCATCGTAATAAAATGCAAAGAAATAAGCACCTCTGTCTGGGATGCAACCAGGTTAATCGAGTAAACAGTTTTAATGAACTTGCCCAGTGCTTGGATTCATTTAAGGAGTGGATTAAGAAAAAAGTAATCAAGGTTCCCAGCATACACTGTGTGGGAGTGGAGTTATTGCATAGGCAGTTATTGGCCATGGTTTCTTATCTATCCAACATATGAACATGTATCCTAGTGGAGCAAAACAGACTAACTCACCCAAGGTTTTAAAACCTAGCCATTCACATGTTCAATGCTGTTCTCCCATATGTGAAATCAATCACCAGCCCAGGTTTGATGCCTGATACAGGGTGCTCAGGGCTGGTATACTGGGATGACCCAGAGAGATGGAATCGAGAGGGAGGTGGGAGGGGGGTTCTGGAAGGGGAACACATGTATACCCATGGCGGATTCATGTCAACCTATGGCAAAACCAACACGATAATGTAAAGAAAATAAATAAAATTTTTAAAAAACTGGCAATTCAATGCTATAGTTATGAAAATGTTCTTCAACCACATACTGAAAACTTTCCATCCATGTCCATCCTGATAACTGTTCCTTAAATGTGGGTCCTTCTTCCATTGGGTAGCAAGTTAGAGTTTGAGCACAAATAGGTAACTGGAATTCTTGTTTATGAGGGGCCATTATAAAACTTTGGGACGTTTAAATACCAATTCTTCATCCTTCCAATTTGACTTCATTTTCTCCTTCTGTTGCCAAGGAGAGGGTTAGACAAGAGACATTAGAATTTTCTTCAGTAGGAAAATGAGCAATTCTGACTCTGTACATTACTGTTCCTGAGCCTTGGGTTCTTGGTAGAAAACCATTTCCCATTAGGGACTTGTTTAAAATTCCTTATGGGAGGGAAAATGGGGTCGCTATGACCCATAATGGACCTACCTCTGGGTAAACAAATCCAGCATTCTGTCAACCAAGTGGTGGAAACAAGAGTTTGTTTAATGCAAACCAGAGAGTTGTCTGCCCATCCTGTGGCTAAAGAAGGTGTGCATAGAAAAGCTAAGGCACTTAATAGGTTCATAGTAACACCAATCATGGTCATATTTAAATCACCCAGCATGAGCAGAGAAGTTCAGTGAATTCAAAGAGAAAGGGTGAGAGCAAGAAGACAGTAGTTACCTAAATCTACCAGGGAATAGGCTTCCCAGGTAGCACCAGTGGTAAAGAACCAGCCTGCCAACACAGGAGACATAAGAGATGCAGATTTGATCCCTGGGCTGGGAATATTCCCTAGAGGAGGGCACAGCACCCCACTCCAGTATTCTTAACTGGAGAATCTCATTGACAGAGGAGCCTGGTGGGCTACGGCCCATATGGTCACAAAGAGTTGGACATGACTAAAGTAACTTAGCATGCATGCACCAGAGCATATCAATTATTCTGTAAGTTGGTTAAAGTATTTGGAAGCAAAAGGAAAATAGTAGCTATGGGTACTTAGCCTAGGGTTTAAGAAGGGTTTTTTTTTTTTTTCTTTTGTCTTTTTGAATAGGAGCTTCAGATCTTGTAGTGGCTCACTTGGGAATTTTCAGGCTGTTCTGTGACTTCCAGGTCCTGTAGAGACTCAGAGGAAGGGAAGGACTCACAGGAATGGCTGGAATGTGGAACTTCAGGATCCTGTAATGTATCAGTGGGGACAGGTTTAATCGTGGACAGAAAAACCCAGCTAGTGACTCCTCGGAATTTAACTGCTGTAGGGGTGCTCAACAGGACATGGTAAGGATCCTTCTATTTGGGAGTAGCTGTCCACCAGGTATTTAAAATACCTAGTCGCCAGGGTTTGTAACTGGGACTGTCATCTGGAGCAGGCTGTACTCTCTTGCCATTTTCTTGTATAGCTTTCTGGACTTGGCCTGGGTTTAATTTCTACAAAATCCTGACATGCCCAAAAGGTATGGAGATGTTTGTATTTGGGCTGCTTGGGCCTAATATAGTTTGTTTTCTATTTGGAGATAACTGTCTACTTCCAGGGTTTATAATATATCCCAGATATTTAACTCACTGCTTTGAGATCTGTGACTGTCTGAGAGGCTCTGTAACCCTGAGTCCAAAGGAAATTAAATACTTCAATGATATTTTCATCTGAGGTCTCTATGGAGGGATTAAATATTGAAATGTCATCTGTATACTGTAGAATAGCACTTTCTTTTTTTTTATGTTCACTAAATTTATTTTAAAAATCATAAAATGTTTCTTACAAAAGAGCATTACATTCTGCACACTGCTCTGAATAGATGCCAGGGACATATGGACTACTGTTACTTTTCCTCCCTGTCCCACCACCCCAAATGTTACAGTGACCACAATGCAAAGTGTTCACAATAATTACATGGGGGGACTTCTTTAAACCACCAACAATGAACAAAAATTAAAATTCACTCACTCTGTTGCTGTTTCAAAATTCCAATGTTAGTTTTTGCACACCCTCCCCCACCCCCCACCCTGTTTGTAAGGAACTAAAACATTACATCTGGTGAACAGCAAAGATTTCACTACACCTCAAATGCAGAACACCTATGAATCAGAGGAATGTTGGCTTTTTAAACAGAAGCAGATTTAAAAAAAAAAAAAGATGCAGGACTCCTTCAGTTCTTCACTAGTCTTAGAAAAACTTTCCAGAATACTGCTTCACACTATAAAAAAGAAAAAATATCTTGCATTAGAATCCTTCAACATCTGCATACTGCTTCACACTGTTCTGCAGCAAATACTGTGCATTCTGTACCTGGTCCTGTGTTCCTGTAATGGTAATGATCCTATCTTCGGATCCTTCTAAAGGCTCCTAAATTTTGATCGAAGCCTCTGACTCATTTGTTTAATCTGCTGACCACCTTTGCCAATAATAGATCCAGCCAAATCTTTGGGAATAGTTACTTGTGTAGTAATAATAGGTCCACCAAGGGCACCATATGAGCCACAACCCCCTGCATAGGAATAATCATATCCAGAGCCACCCTGTGGTTCATAAGCCATCTGTCACTCTGATGGGCTCCATGTATCTATTGCAGAGTCCCAGGTTTCATCAGCACTGAAACCAACCATGCCATCGTAATGGTCTCCAGGTCTTCCTCTTCTGTCATAGGCCTTTAGATCTCCTCCTCTAGATGGTGGTGCTGGTGAAAGAGGAAGATTCCGAGCTCTACTACCACCCCGGCCGCCTCGTCCCTCTGGAGGGAGGCTTGGGATGCCCACCCCGACCAGGTGGCATTCTGTCAAAACCATCTCTTCCCCGCATGGGAAATCCCACAGGAAGTCCATGGCGGTCATCAAACATCATTGTAAAACCACCATAATCATAAGTTTCATCATAAAAATTGGGATCATAAGGCTGAGCGCGTCCTTTGATAGGAGACTCTGATATAAGGTCAAGGATGGGTCCTGCGTCATTCGTTTTGAAACGAGTGGCGGAGAACTGGTCCGGAAGCCCCCGGTGTCGCGGTGTGCAGGGAGGAGGCGAATACCATCATCCCGGGCCTGGCCATGGCGCTGCAACTCTCCTGGGAGCAAGGCATCACTTTGCACCGGAGCGCCAAGATTGTGGCTGAGTTCTTCTCATTTGGCATCAACAGTATTTTATATCAGCGTGGCATATATCCATGGGAAACCTTTACTTGGGTGCAGAAATATGGAATCACCTTGCTTGTAACTACTGACCCTGAGCTCATAAAATACCTAAATAATGTGCTCGGTCAACTAAAAGAATGGTTGTACAAGTGTTCAGTTCAGAAACTGGTGGTAGTCATCTCAAATATTGAAAGTGGAGAGGTCCTCGAGAGATGGCAGTTTGATATTGAGTGTGACAAGACTGCAAAAGATAACAGTGCACCCAGAGAAAAGTCTCAGAAAGTTATCCAAGATGAAATTTGTTTAGTGATCAGACAGATCACAGCTACAGCAACATTTCTGCCACTGTTGGAAATTTCTTGTTCATTTGATCTCCTCATTTATACAGGCAAAGATCTGGTTGTACCTGAAAAATGGGAAGAGTCAGGACAACAGTTCATAACCAATTCTGAGGAAGTTCGTCTTCGTTCATTTACTACTACAATTCACAAAGTAAATAGCATGGTAGCCTACAAAATCCCTGTCAATGACTGAGGTTGAGATATGGACACTAATGTACTTGTAACTCTCAAATGTGGTTTTCCTGAAACCATATCAACTATAGTTGATATGTTTTATTTCATTGGTTAATTTTTAGATGAGGAAAACTTAACATGATACTTTACTGAATCTGTGCAAAATTGTTCCACTTTTGGTACTTATGACTTTCCATAAGGTTGACATAAGTTACTGCACAGGTTACATCAGCACTTTAGTGTTACTTGCTTTGAAGGTAGTAACCATAGGTGGAAAAACTTGCTAAATGCCTTTCTAAATCAGACTTTTGGTCAGGTAGCTTGACTCAGAATGTAGAGAAATATATAATAAAATAGAACAAAAGAAATTTGAATATTCAGAATCTTCATTTAAATCCTGAAAGTAACTAATGGTAGTCCATAAGTAGTGAAATATTGCTCCTATTGGGTCCTTTTGCCATTTATTTCATTTGTATAGTTTCCATATTGAAAAAAATGTCCAATTATTTGAGTTTAATTTATGTAACTTGAGCCTATAAAGCTGTGGATATTCCCACTCTTCAAATTGTTGTGATACAGAACTCTTAAGAATGTCTTTTTATGTTTTATAAAATCAAGCTTTAAATGACAGTAAAGAAATAAAGTTAAATGTGTATTTTTTTAAAAAAAAGATCAAGGACGATCTTTATGCACTCTACAACCCTATCAGGTTTTCCTCCGATAAGAACAACTCTGTCAGTAGACTGAGGACAACATTCCTGGAAAAGCTTGATTGTTGTCTGAGTGTTCCCTCGAAGTTCTTTGATTTTAGCACCTTTGACTCCAATAATTCTTCCTGCCAGACTCTGATGAATCAACAGTCTCAACTTGCAGTCAAAGTCGCTTCCTTTAAAAGTGTTGGTAATTTAAGCATTCCACAGCATCAGATTTGAGTGGGAGCTGTCTGGTTGCAGTGGATGATGGCAACTGCAGGCCCTCTTCCAAGGTAGGGATGATTTTCTTCAGAATTTCTCCAATAGTTTCAATATCAGCAGTGATACTCAATATGCACTCAGGGCCACTGCTGTCTGGGACTGAAACACTGGCATTGTAGTCTGTACGGAGAGCCTTAATATTCTTGCCTCCTTTTCCAATCACTGTCCCAGCATTCTTGCTCTGAAGCAGAATGCGTAATTCAACCATCTCCACAGTGTTTCTAGATCTTTTAAAAGATTGATCCTCTTCCATATCTTCAGCAGGGTGTTTACCAAATTCGCCATTGGTTTTGGTGTTGGGAAAGGTTTCCTCTGGCTGTTCAGTTTCTGTTTCCTTGTATTCAAGGGACACACCATCAGTTATTAAATATATCCTTCCAGGGCAGAACTGAGGTGTTCTGGGCAGGACCAACTGACACCCTAGTGCTGTAGCAGCCCGGTCAGGGTACCGTCCCTATGCCGCCACCCCCCCTCAGCCGGTCACAGCTAGACAGAGAGCTGCAATTTACCTGTTCCCACTTTATAAATTAAAGGCATATTTCTATCCTGCATCTGAGATTTGACAATATTGCGTTGCCTCTGAGGATGAAAACCTTGAGTTTATTTACAAAGGGGAAATTTGAAATATATCGGTGTCCATGTTGAGAAGGTGAATGATTCTAAACACTAGGTAATAAATTGTTTTGCAAGTCTGTAATTTCCAATTCTTTATATTGGACAAAGTTGAAGGAGGACTGAACTGAACTGTCAGTTGATAAGTGAGTAAAGTTATTTATGAAGATGGATCATTATGTGATTTTTGGCATATTGTCTACCATTCTATGTCTTTTTTGATTGGAGCATTCAGTCCATTGACACTTAAGGTAACTATTGATACATATGTATTTATTGACATTTCAAACCTTGTTTTCCTAGTTGATTTTTTCTTTCTTCTTTGTTCCTTTTTTTCCTTCCTTCTGTGGTTTAATGATTTACTTTTATTTTATGCTTGTGTTCTCTTCTTTCTAGGTTTTGTGAATCTGTTGTATGTTTCTGATTTCTGGTTGCCCTATTTTTCAAGTATGTTAACCCCTTCCTGTATCTGCTTGCTTTGGATTGGTAGTCATATAGGTTCAAACACATTCTAAAAATAAAAAAGAAAATTTCTTTGACTTTTCCTTAACCTTCTTTCCCATATACTATGATTTTGATGTCCCTTTTTATATCTTCATGTTTATCCTCTTACTGTTCCTTGTGTTCATTATTGTTTTCACAAAAAGCTTTTTTTTCTTTTTTGATCTGTATACTGGCTAATTTAAGTGATTTACTTTCCTATTGTGATTTCCTCTTTCTTATATCTTCTTGATTCTTTTCTATTTAGAGATAACCTAACATTGCTCTTTTCTTTTTGCTTGTCTGAGAGATTCTTTATTTATCCTTCTAATCTAAATGATAATCTTTCTGGTTAGAGTATTCTAGGTTGCAGATTCTTCTCTTTTAAGGCTTTGAATATATTTTGACACTCCTTTCTGGTCTGCTGTGTTTCTCTAGAGAAATCAGCTGATAGCCTTATGGAAGTTCCCTTATAATTAACTCTGTTTTTCTCTTGCTGCCTTTAGAATCCTCTCATTTTTAACTTTCGCCATTTTTATTATGATATATTTTGGTGTAGATCTGTTTGTTTTCATTTTGTCTGAGGCCTTCTATGCTTCATGTATCTGGATAACTGTTTCCTTCCTTAAGTTTGAGAAATTTTCAGCCATAATTTCTTCAAGTACATTGTCAATCCCCTTTTCTCTTTATTCTCCTTCTGGAATCCCTATTACACATAAATAGGTCCACTTCCATCTTCCAGGTTGCTTATTCTTTCTTCTGTATTATTCATTCATTGCCTTGATCTAAGCTTTCATCTCAGCAAATAATTTTTTTAAAATTTTCTTGGCTCCTCCTTATAGTTTCTAGTTCATTTATACAGTAATTTGTATTTCTGTCAATAGCCTTTCTTAATTCCTTCAGCATTTTCATTTTTAATTACTTTTAAAAATTGATATCTGTTAAAGCCTCTTGAGGAGAGTGAAAGAGGAGAGTGAAAAAGCTGGCTTAAAAGATTCAACATTATAAAGCTAAGATTATGGCATCTAGTCCCATCACTTCATGGCAAATAGAAGGGGGAAAAGTAGAAGCAGTGACAGATTTTATCTTCTTGTGCTCCAAAATCACTGCGGATGGTGACTGCAGCCATGAAATTAAAAGATGCTTGCTCCTTGGAAGGAAAGCTATGACAAATCTAAACAGTGTATTAAAAAACAGAGACATTACTTTGCCAACAAAGGTCCATATAGTTGAACTATGGTTTTTCCAGTAGTCATTTATGCATGTGACAGTTGGGTTAGAAAAAGAGCAGAGCACCAAAGAACTGATGCTTTCAAACTATCGTGCTGGAGAAGACCCTGAAAAGTCACTTGGGCTGCAAGGAGATCAAACCAGTCAATCCAAAAGGAAGTCAACCTTCAATATCCATTGGAAGGACTGATGCTGACACTGAAGCTCCAACACTTTGACCATGTGATGTAAAGGGTCAAGTCATTGGAAAAGACCCTGATACTGAGAAAGATTGAAGGCAAATGGAGAAGGGCGACACAGGATATCATTGGACAGTATTACCAATTCAACGGACATGAATTTGAGCAAACTCCAGGAGGTAGTGAAGGACAGGGAAGCCTGGCACACTGCAGTCAATGAGGTTGCAAAGAATTGGACACAACTTAGTGGTTGAACAACTACAACATCTGTTAGATTGGAGAGGTCTGTTTCATTGTTTTTTTTTCCTTCTGGGGAATTCTTCTGGTCTTTTAACTGAGAGTGATTCCTCTACTTTTTTATTTTGCTTATAGTTCTCCTCCTCTGTGAGTTTGGGAGAAACAAACATTGACTGTAGTCTGAAGGGCTATTTATATGTGCAAGTATACCTGCATAGCTTGTGAGAGTTTAATATTAATATTTTTGACATGAGGGCTCTTTTTGGTTTGAATTCTTGCCATCCCTTTCCTCAGCATATGTTAGCCATTATCCCCTTAATATTGGGTGTGTAGGTGCATTGGTCAGAACACATGCTCCCAGGAAGGTACTGGTAGCAACTGGCTGCTGGTTGAGGGTCCCTAGGTAGAGGTAGCTGGCTGCACATACTCCTGGGCAGGCAGGAGCAGAGGTTGGCACCAGGTTACAGCATCCTTGATTTTGACAGTCTATGCACACTCCTGGGACGGTGAAGGCTGTGACCTGTACCTGCTCACAGGACCCTGTACCTGCTCAATGGTGGCAGCATTCCTTGTCACCTCTGGAGTCTGAGATGGGCAACAGTGGCTCATGCTCTCCCCATAGTTCATGCAGGCAGTGCCCTGCCACATAAGAAGCTCCTATGTTGGTCCTGCCCATCTCCTCATGTGCCCCTCAACAACAGTACCTTGCATCTCTGATGGGCCCAGGACTCTTCCCAGACTTCCTCTGTTGTGGTGTAGTACACCCCAGCTCCCTCAAGCTGTCTTTGAACAGCCAATCCTAGTCCTTTCCCCTCTCCTACCCTCTGAAGCCCCAGTCTTACTACCCAGCTTGCCCTGCCCCAATGGACCAGCATCTCAGACTGGGGAGCCCCAGTCAGCACTAAATCCTCTGTGAAGTCTCTCTCTGCTTTGCTTTCCATAAACCTGTTACTGTGCTCTCTTCTGAGGCTCCAAAATATACTCCGTCATCCTGACTGACCTCCCCACCAGTGAGGGGACTTCCCTGTGTGTAGAAACCTTTCCTTTTTCACAGTTACCTCTCAGGGGCACAGGTGACATTACAATTTCTTTCTCTTTCATTTTTCTTTTGTCCCTCCCATCTACATGGAGATTTTCTTGCCCTTTCAGAGGTCCGAGGTCTTCTGCCAGTATTCACTAGATGTTCTTTGAGAGTCATTTCACATGTAGATGTATTTTTGATGTATCTGTGGGGAGTAGGTGAGTTTCACATCCTACTTCTCCATCCTCTTGATCTGCTTCAATGATCACTAAATTGTTAATAGTCACTTTTGTAATTATTATAGCTAAGGTCCAAATGCTCAACCCATCATCAAGGCTGATCTGTTTGATAATAAAAGCAATCTGTTTTCAAAAATATCAATTTAGCTATTAAAATGTTACATATGGATGGTAGAATCTCTAAGCTTTACATGTTCTGTTTCTCTGAAGTGCTCAAGATCATCTAGTGATCCATGAACATAATCACAGGTTGCAGCAAATTGTCTATAATAATTTCATTTTATGTATTTTTATTCTAATAATATAGTTTTATAAACTCACATTCTGGATCATCTGGTTGTCCATCTCACAGACCAATACTGCCATCAGTTTTGAAATCTGTTTCATACGTATCATTTTAATTATATATTCCAGTATGTTAATAGTAGAATAAGATTAGAATGGCAGTGAAGTGAATATTTTAAATGACATATTCTCACCAAGGGAAGACTAAATGCCATCATACCTGGCTATACAAGCAATAGTGCTGCAATAGCTGGAATAGAAAAATACAGTGGGAAAATAGAGTTTCAGTGGTACAGTGGTACACGGATTAACATTCAAAGCAACATGCTCCATAATAGTCAGTAATATATTCATCTTGCAAATGGTAAATTATTTGTAAACAAATATTTTGAATTTTACTACTGTGCAGGCTTTAATTTAGAAATTTATCTGGTTTATAGTTTTAGAACTAAAAGCATAAAGAATTTGTGTATAGTTTCATGTTTGTACATCCTTAAATATTATTATAATAAAAACAATTTAAGTCAGTTGTGGTGTTATAATTTTTTTTTCCATTTAGAGGGTCCAGATATTATTTAAGTTTGGGAGACATTGCCCTTGGAGGTCTGAAAGTCACATGGAAGTGTTTGAAAATAAAAGTTTTGACATAACCTAGATAGGCCTTTGGGTTTCAAATGGTAGCTGTGATACTGACTTAGGTGTTTTAGAAAATATGAGAGTGTGCAATAGAAAAGTCTAGACTTGTGAACAGGATTCTTCAAATATTTCTACCTCATGGACACATCAAGTGATGTGTGTAACTGTAATTGTGTGCTTAAAAGCAGTTTGAAGGTCCCACAAAACTCTTCCCTTCATTTAACAGCTATTTACTGAGATCACTACTACATGCTAAGCATTGGCTAACCATGGGAATATAGTGGTGAATACAAGACTCACACTGCTCTCATGGAATACACATTAAATAAGTATTTTTTTGGATATGGTATTTTATTTTTTTTTCTTTACTTTATTGTGTTGGTTTTGCCATACAGTAAGATGAAACCACCATGGGTCTACACATGCTTCCCCTCCAGCACCCTCCTCCCTCCCCCCTCCTGACTCCCTCCCCCTGGGACATCCTGGTGCACCAGCCCCGAGCATCAACCCTGGGCTGGCGATTGATTTCACAAATGGTAATTAACATGTTTCAATGTCTTTCTCCCATATCATCCCACCCTTGCCCTCTTCCACAAAATCCACGTGTCCGTTCTATACATCTGTGTTCCTTTTGCTGGCTCGCATGCAGGGTTCTCATTACTATCTTTCTAAATTCCATATATATGTGTTAGTATACTGTAATTACACAAATACACACTTCCAAGTTATAATCAGTGGTGTATCAAGATAAGACAAATCAGTGCCTTGCTTCTCTGGAAGGCCCAGGATTCTCCCTGGACACTAAGTTAGTTGCACAGCTGTGTCCAACTCTGTGATCCCATGGACTGTAGCCCAGCAGGCTCCTCTGTCCTTGGAATTCTCGAGGCAAGAGTACTGGAGTGGGTTGCCATTTCTTTCTCTACCTTGGCACTAAGGATATATTTAAAGTGAGATATGAATCGTAGGCAGGAGGTAGCCAGGTAAAAAAAAAATGAGGAAGAACATTCCAAAAAGAACATACAGTTAATGAAAAGATTCTGAAGCATGTATAAACTGGTATAATTTTAAATGGCAATAAGGCCTTAGGGGAGGGGAGTAGTGAGTAAAATGTTAAGAACTTTGGATATTTTTCTAAAGAGGAGCAGAAACTAGTGACAGGTTTTAAGTATACAGGTGATAAAATCCAGTTGACATTTTTAAATGATCAGTTTGCTGTTGGAAAAATAGAGTGGAGCAGGGATAGAGCTAGGATAGCAAAGATGAAGGCAAAAATTAATGGACAAAGATTAATTAAGATGTATCCTTGAGGTATAGCTGACAAGATGTATATAATCACAATGAAACAATTATACTAATCCAAATTGAAAACTATTTTGCAAAACAACTATTTGGGCTCTTGAAAATGTTAATATTATGAAAGACAATAAAAGTCAGGTGATGCTATTTTATATTTAAAAAACACCACAGCCTTGCAACTAGTTCTGGGATGAACACAACAGAGGAAGAGATACAAATTCAGGCTGCCTTTGAGCAGAGCCACAGAAGCCTACACAGGTGGCACATAGGTCTTCTGTGAGTGCACAGATCTCACTAGCTTAAGCAATAATTTCCCTGAAGTAGGGCATCCACTCGAAAGTGAAGCCTGATTGAATCCAACATGCAGGGCTTCCAGTCTAACAACCGGGGAGCTGGCCTCACCATGACAGTGCTGCAATGACCGTGAAGCAGAGAAGTCCCACCACACAACCTACACAGGCCTTAGATTCCTCAACACCAGCCACACCCCCTATCAAGATGATAATGGTCAGCATATCCTGAGGAAAGCTGTGACTGGCATCCATATCAAAACTAGCCCTCACACCAAGAACATTGGACACACACAGTTTACACAGGAATAGTCCCGCATAAAAACATCCCTTCAAGACCACCAATAGATAATCATATATGTAAAATTCATAGAAACAGAGAAAGTTAAGTAAAATGAAACGGCAGAGTAGTTACTCCCAATTAAAAGAGCAAAAGAAATCCCCTGAAAGTACAAATAATGAACCAGTGCTCACCAGTATATTGGACCCCAAGTTCAAAAAGTGGTAATAAAAATGCTAACTGAATTAAGAGAGATTATTGATATAAATGTAGATCTCTGTAGCAAGGAATAATAAACAATAAATAGGAGCCAAACTATACATAATTTAATTTCAGAGGTAAAAATCAATCTAGAAAGAATGAATAGCTGACTAAATTACACAAAAGAGAAAATAAGTGATCTGAAAGAATAATGGAAATGACAGAATCAAAAGGGCCAATGGAATGACAAGCTGTTATTTGTATAGAAGATGTGAGGTCATATACAGTTGATGGGACTTCACATATAGTGAAAAAAAAATGAGTGTAAGAAATGAGATCTCTGGGATAATATTAAATATGCATAATAGGGGTTCAAGAAGGAGAAGAGAGAAAAAATGAGCTGAAAATGTATTTGAACAAATTATGGTTATGAGATACAAGAGACTCAGAGAGTCCCTCCAAAATTAACCCAAACAGACTCAAGCAAGACACATCATAATTAAAATGGAAAAATTTAAAGAAAGGATACTAAACTCAATAAGAGAGGGAGAAATCAACATGGTAAAATAGCAGGATGTGGAATTTGTTTCTCCTCACAAGTACATCAAGAATACATCTACAAGTGGAATAGTTCTCACAGAGTACCTGCTAAACATTAGTGGAAGACTTTGGACATCTAAAAGGACATGAAAATCCCCTCACAACCAAGTAGGGTGAAAGACAGAAAAAAAAGAAAAGAGGAATCAAAAAAGGGACTAGCAAACCTGGAAAGAGCTAAAGGTGAGGAGGCATTCTTACACTCAGAAAAACCCCTCTCATGGTGGGGAAATCAACTAGGACAGAAAGGGACCTTCAGGAGATTGAAAGGGAACACAATGGGTGGTCTGTGGAAGACAGGACAAAATAAGAACTGTGCATATGGTCCATGGCAAAGACTGGCACACCCCAGCCAGAGTCATGTGTCTCCTGTTGAAGGTGGGGACTGGCTGCTGGAAAGTGGGATTTGGAGCACAGAGCTAGGGTGGAAACAGCTGTTGGCTCTGAAAAGACAACTGGAAGGGATAGGAGTAAGGAGCTCCATAACTGGTCATACTTGCAGAAGGAGCCTGGGACACCACAGAAACAAATGGTCATGGTCGAATATTGTGCAATGGGTGGGGCTGCCACTGTAACCCCCTTCCCCGCCTGCCCACTACTGCTTCTGTTGGCACTGAGAGGGGCACCCATCTGAGCAAGCTTGTCCACCCTTCAAGCCAAGGACTCCTCTGCCCAACATAGGCTCTGGGGTCCTGAGTATTGCCCATGCCAAAGCCTCCTCAGGAATCAGTCTCTGGCACTCCTGCCTGAGACAGGACTTTGCTAATACTGACGGGCTGAGTGCTTAAGTGTGAGGTTAGGAGAGTGGATCTGAGGAGAAGACCACTGCTTGCTCTGAAGATACGACAGAGGGGACCAGAATGAGGGCTCCATGGCCAGGAATTCCCCTAGAGGAAGTGGGGTCTGGCTAGGAAATAAGGTGCCATTATTTAGTGGTGTACAAGGGATGATGCCACTCTCACCCTCATACAACAGCCCTTGACTCCATAGGCACTGGGAAGAACTACCAGAGGGAGCACCCCTCTGGCTGTTAAAACTGCCTGTTTGCCTCCACAGCTGCAGGCACGTGCTGGACACCCCAGTTGTGACCACTGTACCCCTACTCAGCCTGAGTGAGTAAATGTGCCTCAATCAGACACACTTTGACCCCCCCTCTGCCCAAGGCAGGTAACAGATGCTAGAGGGTGGCACATATGCAAAGATGGGGTCAAAATCAAAGCTAAGTCCCTGGGTGGTATGACTGAAGAAGAGGAACAGAAATCTCTCTATATAGCTGCATGAACTGTGGCTTAAATTTCTGTGATCAGTTTGCTAAATCCTGTGTCTGTGGAATATCTGAATAGATAACAAGTGTTGCCAAATCTGAGACAGGTCTAGCTTTAGTAGTAGTGGACGTTGGGGAAGTAGTACACACAGGAGATGGGCCAGGCCAAAGTCTGAGCTACTGCCCAGTGTCTACAGCAGGTCCAGAGACCTACCCAGTGTTGTTGTCTTTATTATTTATTATTTTAAAAAGGTTTTCTTAATATATGTTTTGTATTTTTCTATTTTTATTTACTTTTTTGTTATTTTCCAGTTTTTTATCTTTGCTTTATTTTTAAATCATTTTTATGACTTTGTTTTCTATTTTCTTTGCTTTTCTTAGTTTGCTTTCTGGTTTTGATTTGCAATTTTTGTTGTTAGTTTAGTCTTTATTGACTGTTTTCATTTTTAAGTTCTTTGATTTGCTTCTTTCTTTGCTTATTTTTTGCTTTCTTTGTTTTATGTCTGTTTCTTTGTTTCTATTTATTTGGTTTTGTTTATCATTTGTCTTGCATTTGATTTGTAAATTTGGGTGTATGTGTGTGCATTGTTGTTGCTGTTTGTTTTTATTTTTACTGTTTTCTATATTTGTTTCCTTTTCCTTTTTTCCCTTTATTCTCTGGCCATGCCGCACAGCTTGTGGACACTTGGTTACCTGGCCAGGAATCAATCCTGGGCCTTCAGGATGGGAGCATTGAGTCCAGGATACTGGACCATCAGAGACTTCCTGGGCTCAGGAAATATTAATTGGTTTGTGCTCTCCCATTGGAATCCATCTTGACACTAAGACCAGGCTCCACACAACTGCCTGTAGGTTCCAGTGTGGGACACCTCAATGTCAAATAACCAGAAAGACAGGAACACAATCCCACCCATTAGCAGACATGCTGCTTAAAACATATTAAGCTCACTGACTCCCCAAAACACACCATCTGATATGGCCCTGAGCATCAGAGGAACAAGTCACAATTACACCCACTAGAGGGCAGACACCAGTGTCTACCATGATGAAGTTGATAGAAGCCCCTGAACCAAATTCAACCACCAGAGGGAAAACACTAGAAGTAAGAGGAACTATGATCCTGCAGCCTGCAGAAAGGAGACCTAAAGAGAATAAGTTAGACAAAATGAGATGACAAAAAAATATATTGGGGACAAAGGAGCAAGGTAAAAGCCCACAAGGTCAAATAAATGAAGATGAAATAGGCAATCTACCTAAAAAATAATTCAGAGTAATGACAATAAAGATGACTCAAGATCTCAGAAATGGAATGAAGGCATAGATCCAGAAAATAAAAGAATGATTAACAAGAATCTAGAAAAACTAAAGAACAGTAAGCGATGAACACAATAACTGAAATGAAAAGACACTAGAAGGAATCAACAGCAGAATACATGAGATAGAGGAATGGATAAGTGAGCTGGAAGACATAATGGTGGAAATAATGAAAAAAAGAATGAAAAGAAATTAAGACAGTCTCAGAGATCTCTGAGACCACACTAAATGCATCAACATTTGAATTATGGGGGTCCAAGAAGAAGAAGAGGAAAAGACAGTGTCTGAGAAAATATTTGAAGAGATTATAGTCTGAAACTCCCTTAGGAGGAAAAGAGTCCTCCTAAAATAAAATAGTCACCAAAGTCCAGGAAGTACAGAGAGCTCAACACAGAATAAATCCTAGGAGAAACATGTTGAGACATGTATCAATCAAACTAACAAAAATTTAATACAAAGGAAAATATTAAAATCAGCAAAGGAAAAACAATGAATAACATACAAGTGAATCTCATAAGGTTATCAGCTGCTTTTTCAAAGAAAAATCTCCACAGGCAAGAAGAGTGGCAGCATATATTTTAAGTGATAAAATGGGAAAACCTACAACCAAGATTACTCTACCCAGAAAGGATCTCATTTATATTTGATAGAAAAATCAATAGCTTTAAAAACAAGCAAAATCTAAGAGAATCAGGACCACCAAATCAGTTTTACAAAAAATGCTAAGGTAACATTTCTAGGCAGAATATAAGAAAAAAAATCTAAAAAACAACCCCCCCAAATTAACAAAATGGTAATAGGAACATACATATTGATAATTAACTTAAATTTAAAATATATAAATGCTCCAACCAAAAGATACAGACTGGCTGAATGGGTGCAAAAACAAGACCCCTATTTCTGCTGTCTAAAGAGACCTACTTCAGACCTAGGGACACATACAGACTAAAAATGAAAGGCTGGAAAAAGATATTCCATGCAAATGAAAATCAAAAGAATGCTGCAGTAACAAAACACATATCAGACAAAATAGACTTTAAGCAATGTTACAAGAGACAATGAAGGACACTACATATCCATCAAGGGATCAATCCAAGAATAAGATACACCAGTTATAAATATTTACGCACCCAACAAAGGAACACCTTCATACATCAGACAAATGCTAAAAGCCATAAAAGGGGAAAACAACAGTAACACTGTAATAGTGGGGGACTTTAACGCTCCACTTACAGCAATGGATAGATCATTAATCAGAAAATTAATAAGGAAGCACAAGTCTTAAATGACACAATAGACCAAATAGACAATTGATATTTTTTTCAAGGAACAAAGATATTTATTCACTCCTCTGATGTTACTCAAGGCAGGAATTTTTTTCTGATTTTCTTTGTTTGTTTTTAAAATTAATTTATTTATAGGATATTCCATCTGAAAGCATCTGAATACACTTTGTTTTCAAGTGCATATGGGACATTCTCGAGGACAGAACACATGTTGGGTCAGAAATCAAGCTTTGGTAAATTTAAGAAAATTGAAAACATATCAAGCATCTTTTATGAGCACAACACTATATTAGAAATCAATTAAAGGAAACATAAATGTAAAAAAACACAAACACATAGAAGTTGATCAATATGCTACCAAAAAGTGACGAGATCACTGAATAAATCAAAGAGGAAATTTTAAAAAATACCTAGAAACAAATGACAATGAAAATTTGATGATCCAAAACCTATGAAATGCAGCAAAAGTAGTTCTAAGAGGGAAATTTATAGCAATAAAATTCTACCTCAGGAAACAAGAAAAATCTCAAATAAACAACCTAACATTAAACCTAAAGCAACTGTGGAAAGAACAACAAAGCCCCCAAAATTTAGTAGACAGAAATAAATCATAATGATCAGAGAAGAAATTAAAAAATACAAAGGAAATCATAGAAAAGATCAAAGAAACTAAAAGTGGGTTGTTTGAGAAGACAAAAAAATGATAAACATTTAGCCAGCCTCATTAAGAAAAAAGGGAGATAATTCAACTCAATAAAGTTAGAAATAAAGAAGGAGAATTACAACTGACTCCACAAAAATACAAAGAATAAAGGAGACTACTACAAGCAACTATATGCCAATAAAGTGAACAGCCTGGGAGTAATGGACAAATTCTTAGAAGAGTACAATCTTCCAAGACTGAAACAGAAATAAATAGAAAATATTGACAGACCAATATTTTGACAGACCAATCACAAGTAATGAAATTGAAAAAAATCTTCCAACAAACAAGGCAAATGCTATTCAACGTTTAGACAAAAGCTAACAGCTATCATTATCAAACTCTTCCAAAAAATTCCAGAGGGAGGAACACCCGCCAAGGTCACCTTACAAGTCCACCTTCACCCTTACACTGAAACCAAAGATGGCACACACAAAAATTACAGACAATATCTGGATTAACATTGCCTCAAAAATCCTCAACATAATACTGGCAAACAAAATTCAATAACACATTATAAGGATCATACATAATGATTAGGTGGGATTTATCCCTGAAATGCAGGATTTTTTAATATATACAAATCAATCAGAGTGATGCATGATATTAACAATTTTAAGAATAAAAGCCATATGATCATTTCAATACATGCATAAAATTTATGATAAAATTATATATCCATTTATAATAAAAAAAAAAACCTTTCCAGAAAGTGGGCACAGAAAGAGCATACCTCCACATAATAAAGGTCATATACAACAAACCCACAACAAATATCATTCTCAATGGTGAAGAGCAGAAAGCATTTTCTCAAAGATAAAAATTAATACAAATGTGTCCACTCTCAACACTATTATTCAATATAATTTTTTAAGTTCCAGCCATGGCAATCAGTGAACTAAAAGTAATTCAAATTGGAAACAAAAAGAGAAGTAAAACTGTCACTGTTTTCAGATACATAGAGAAGCCTAAAGATGCCACCAGAAAACTACTGCAGCTAATCAATGAGTGTAATAAAGTTGCAGGATACAAAATTAATATGCAGAAATCCCTTACATCCTTATACATTAACAATGAAAGTTTAGAAAGAGAAGTTAAGGAAATAATCCCATTTACCTTGCAACAAAAATAATAAAATCCCTGGGAATAAGCCTACTTAAGGAAGCAGAAGACCTATACACAGAAAACTAAAAGATACTGAGGAAAGAAATCAAAGATGACAGAAACAGATGGAGAGATATACCATGTTCTTGGACTGGAAGAATCAATATTGTGAAAATGACTCTATTTCTCAAAGCAATCTACAGATTCAATGTAGTGCCTATCAAATTACCAATGGCATTTTTCACAGAACCAGAACAAAACATTTTATAATCTATATGAAAAGAAAAAGACCCCAAATAACCAAAGAAATCTTGAGAAAGGCAAACAGAACTGGAGGATTCAGGGTCTCTGACTTCAAAATATACTACAAAGCTACAGTAATCAAGAAAGTATGGTAATGGTACAGAAACAGAATATATATCAAACTACATAGAAGGCCCAGAGATAACCCACACACTTACGGCCACCTAATCTGTGACAAAGTAGGCAAGAATATACAATGGAGAAAAGACAGTCTCTTCAATATGTGGTGCTGGGAAAACTGGACAACTACATGTAAAAGAATAAAATTAGAGCACTCCCTAACTGACAAAAAACTTAACTCAAACTGGATTAAAGACCTAAATGTAAGGCCAGATATTATCAAATTCTTAGAGAAAAATATAGAGGGAACATTCTCTGACATAAACCATTGCAAGATCTTTTTTCAATCCACTGCTTTAAGTAAAATAAAAACAAAATCCCCCAAATCTGACCTAATTAAACTTAAAAGCTTTTGCAAAGCAAAGAAAACCATAACAAAGTGAAAAGACAACCCTCAAAATGGGAGAAAATATTTTCAGATGAAACAATGAAGAAAAGATTAATGTCCAAAATTCAAAGACAGCTAATGCAGTTCAATGAGAAAAAAAGCAAAAAACCAAACCAAAAATGGGCAGAAGACCTAAGTAGACATTTCTTCAAAGAAGATGTACAGATGGCCAACAAACACATGATAAAATGTTCAACATCATTAATTATTAGAGAAATGCAAATCGAATCTATAATTACGTATCACCTCTCAACGGTCAGAATCAGTTCAATTCAGTCACTCAGTCATGTCTGACTCTTTGTGACCCCATGGACTGCAGCATGCCAGATTTCCCTGTCCATCATCAACTCCCACAGCCTATTCAAACTCACGCTCATTGAGTCAGTGGTGCCATTCAACCATCTCATTCTCTGTCGTCCCGTTCTCCTCCCACCTCCAATCTTTTCCAGAATCAGGATATTTTCAAAAAATTCACTTCTTCGCATCAGGTGGCCAAAATATTGGAGTTTCAGTTCAGCATCATAATTTCAATGGATACTCAGGATTGATCTCCTTTAAGGTGGACTGATTGGATCTCCTTGCAGTTCAAGGAGCTCTCAAGAGTCTTCTCCAATATCACAGTTTAAAAGCATCAATTCTGTGGTGCTCAGCTTTGTATTCCAACTCTCACAGCCATACATTACTACTGGAAAAAAACGAAGCATTAACTAGATGGACCATTGTTGGCAAAGTAATGTCTCAGTTTTCTAATATGCTGGCTAGGTTGGTCATAACTTTTCTTCCAAGGAACAAGCAACTTGTAATTTCATGGCTGCAGTCACCATCTGCAGTGATTTTGAAGCCCCCCAAAATAAGTGTATCACTGTTTCCATTGTTTCCCTATCTATTTGCCATGAAGCAATGGGACCAGATGCCATGATCTTAGTTTACTGAATGTTGAGCTTTAAGCCAACTTTTTCACTCTCCTCTTTCACTTTCATCAAGAGGCTCTTTAGTTCTTCTTTGCTTTCTGCCATAAGTGTGCTGTCATCTGCATATCTGAGGTTATTGATATTTCTGCCTGCAATCTTGATTCCAGCTTGTGCTTCATCCAGCCCAGCATTTCTCATGATGTACTCTGCATAAAGGTTAAATAAGCAGGATGACAAAATACAGCCTTGACTTGCTTTCCCGATTTGGAACCAGTCTGTTGTTCCATGTCCAGTTCTAACTGTTGCTTCCTAGCCTGCATACGGATTTCTCAGGAGGCAGGTTAGGTGGTCTAGTATTCCCATCTCTTGAAGAATTTCCCACAGTTTGTTGTGATCCACCCAGTCAAAGGCTTTTGCATAGTCAATAAAGCAGAAGTAGATGTTTTTCTGGAACTCTCTTGCATTTTTGATGATCCAAGGGATATTGGCAATTTCTTCTCTAGTTCTTCTGCCTTTTCTAAATTCAACTTGAACATCTGGAACTTCACCGTTCACATATTGTTGAAGCCTGGCTTGGAGAATTTTGAGCATTACCTTGCTAGTGTGTGAGATGAGTGAAACTGGGCTGTAGTTTGAGCATTCTTTGGCATTGCCTTTCTTTGGGATTGGAATGCACACTGACCTTTTCAAGTCCTGTGGCCACTGCTGAGTTTTCCACATTTGCTGGCATATTGAGTGCAGCACTTTCACAGCATCATCTTTTAGGATTTGAAATAGCTCAACTGGAATTCCATCACCTCCACTAGCTTTGTTCATAGTGATGTTTCCTAAGGCTCAGTTGAATTCACATTTCAGGATGTCTGGCTCTAGGTGAGTAATCACACCATTGTGATTATCTGGGTCATGAAGATCTTTTTTGTATAGTTATTTTGTGTATTCTTGCCACCTCTTCTTAATATCTTCTACTTCTGTTAGGTCCATGCAATTTTTGTCCTTTATTATACTCATCTTTGCATGACATGTTCCCTTGGTATATCTCATTTTCTTGAAGTGATCTCTGCTGCTGCTCCTGCTAAATCGCTTCAGTCGTGTCCGACTCTGTGAGACCCCATAGACGGCAGCCCAGCAGGCTCTGCTGTCCCTGGGATTCTCCAGGCAAGAACACTGGAGTGGGTTGCCATTTCCTTCTCCAATGCATGAAAGTGAAAAGCAAAAGTGAAAGCGAAGTCGCTCAGTCATGTCCGACTCCTAGCAACCCCATGGACTGCAGTCTACCAGGCTCCTCCATCCATGGGATTTTCCAGACAAGAGTACTCGAGTGGGGTGCCATTGCCTTCTCCGTGAAGAGATCTCTAGTCTTTCCCATTCTATTGTTTTCCTCTATTTCTTTGCATTCATCACTTAGGAAGGCTTTCTTATCTCTCCTTGATATTCTTTGGAACTCTGCATTCAAATGGGTATATCTTTCCTTTTCTCCTTTGCCTTTTGTTGCAAAGGCTGTGTATATGTAACACCTTGATAATATGTGTGTATGCATGAAGTAGTGATTCTCTGAGATGGAAGGGTAAAGTTTAAAGAGCAAAGCAAAATATATGGGAGGATGATATTCGATGAGGAAATCATGATGCATCTGATGGAGAAGAGAGGAGATGGTGGGGTCTTCTACCAAACAGGTGGTTTACACTGCCCTAGTAGCATATGCTAACCATCAGTATAAAGAGAGGAGGATCAGTGACCCTGGTGTGCAAAGTGAAATCTGAGGGGGTGGATCTGGCATAGAGACAAATTTTGTTAGGCCTACACAAATTTAGTAAAAATCTATAGTCATAAACATTTTATAATTGAGAGGTTTCTTGAGAAAGCTTGAGTCTATGAGAGCTCTCAAAAATTCTGAAAATATGTGCTGAACATATACTATGTGCTAGTTACTTTTCTAAGTCCTTTAGCACAAATTAACTCAAATCTCATAAAAGCTCTATGTGAAAGATAGCATCATCATTATTATTTTAGTAGTTAGGAAACTGAAATAGAAAAGCTAAATGACAAGCCTTTTGTCACATAGCTAATAAATGACAGAGTCAGGATTCAATTCAGAGAATATCTCTGCAAGGCAACATTGGCTGAAGATAGGTAGTGTTTGCCTCTTTAGATGAGTTACATGCTCTCCTATTTGTCTCAGTTTTCTTTAGCATTCTCTTTTTATAGTGTGCCTGCTCTTTTTCACTTATTTACTTTGCCTGTGTGTTCTCTCAAGGCTTTTGAGTGACACCTGATGAATAAAAGAGGGTAGAGGAATATTACATGTTAATATCAAGACATCCTTACAAGAAGAGTTCTCATAACTTTGCAGAGTCCTTCAACATGATAGCCTCTGGCTGCAAATGCTACACCATTTGGTTAGTGAGGAGGACGGAGTCATTTACCCACAAGGCCTGGCATATTGCAGTAGGTTAAATAAAAGAGAATTAGTGCATGGACAAATGGAGTTGCTGTGAGAATTTAATAATTAAATCTGTGGATTAGTTAAGTTCAGTTGCACAGTTGAGTCTGATTCTTTGTGACCCCATGGACTACAGCACACCAGGCTTCCCTGTCCATCAGCAACTCCCAGAGTTTGCTCAAATTCATGTCCATCGAGTTGGTGACGCCACCCAAACATCTCATTCTCTGTCGTCTCCTTCTCCTGCCTTCAATCTTTCTCAACATCAAGGTCTTTCCCAATGAGTAAGTTCTTTGCATCAGGAGGCCAAAACATTGGAGTTTCAACTTCAACATCAGTCTTTCCAATGAATATTCAGGACTGATTTCGTTTAGGAGTGGTTTGATCTCCTTGAAGTCCAAGGGATTCTCAACAGTCTTATCCAACATCACAGTTAAAAAGCATCAGTTCTTCAGCATTCAGTTTTCTTTATAGTCCAACTCTCACATCCATACAAGACTACTGGAAAAACCATAGCTTTGACTAGATGGACCTTTGTCAGTCACCATCTGCAGTGATTTTGAAGCTTCCCAAAATAAAGTCTGTCACTGTTTCCATTGTTTCCCTATCTATTTGCCATGAAGTGATGGGATCAGTTGTCATGATCTTAGTTTTTATAATGTTGAGTTTTAAGCCAACTTTTTCACTCTCCTCTTTCACTTTCATCAAGAGGCTCTTTAGTTCTTCTTTGCTGTCTGCCATAAGGGTTGTGCCATCTGTGTATCTGAGGTTATTGATATTTCTCCCAGCAATCTTGATTCCAGCTTGTGCTTCATCCAGCCTGGCATTTTGCATAATGTACTCTGCATATAAGTTAAATAAGCAGGGTGACAATATGCAGTCTTGATGTACTTCTTTACCAATTTGGAACCAGTCTGTTTTTCCATGTCCAGTTCTACCTGTTGCTTCTTGATCTGCATACAGATTTCTAAGGAGGCAGGTCAGGTTGTCTGGTATTCCCATCTTTTTTAGAATTTGCAGTTTGTTGTGATACACACAGTTAAAGGCTTTGGTGTAGTCAATAAAGCAGAAGCATATGTTCAGGAATGCTCTTGCCTTTGTGACGATCCAAAGGATGTTGAAAATTTGATCTCTGGTTCCTCTGCCATTTCTAAATCCAGCGTGAACATCTGAAAGTTCACAGTTCATGTACTGTTCAAACCTGGCTTGGAGAATTTTGAGTGTTACTTTGCCAGTGTGTGAGATGAGTGAGATTGGTCAATAGTATGAACATTCTTTGGTATTGCTTTTCTTGGGTTTCGAATGAAAATGGACCTTTTCCAGTTCTGTGGCCACTGCTGAGTTTTCCAAATTTGCTGGAATATTGAGTGTAGCACTTTCACAGCATCATCTTTTAGGATTTGAAATAACTCAACTGCAATTCCATCACCTCCACTAGCTTTGTTCATAGTGATGCTTTCTAAGTCCCACTTGACTTTACATTCTGGGATGTCTGGCTCTAGGTGAGTTATCACAACATTGTGGTTTTCTGGGTAATGAAGATCTTTTTGTATAGTTCTTCTGTGTATTCTTTGGTTTCCCTTGTGGCTCAGCTGGTAAAGGATTCACCTGCAGTGTGAGAGACCTGGGTTCAATCCCTGTGTTGGGAAGGTCCCCTGGAGAAGGGAAAGGCTACTCACTCCAGTATTCTGGCCTGGAGAATTCCATGGACTATACAGTCTGTGGCGTCACAAAGAGTCGGACACGACTGAGTGACTTCCACTTTCACCTGTGTATTCCTGCCACCTCTTCTTAATATTTTCTGCTTCTGTTAGGTCATACATTTCTGTCCTTTATTGTGCCCATCTTTGCATGGAATATTCCCTTGGTATCTCTAATTTTCTTGAAGAGATGTCTAGTCTTTCCCATTCTATTGCTTTCCTCTATTTCTTTGCAATGATCACTGAGGAAAGCTTTCTTATCTCTCCTTTCTTTTCTTTGGAAATGTGCATTCAAATGGGTATATCTTTCCTTTTCTACTTTTTTTAGCTTCTCTTCTTTTCATAGCTATTTGTAAGGCCTCTTCAAACAACTCTTTTGCCTTTTTGCATTTCTTTTTGTTGGGGTTGGTCTTTATCACTGCTTCCTATACAATGTCATGAACCTCCATCCTTATTTCTTCAGGCACTCTATCATATCTAATCCCTTGAATCTATTTGCCACTTCCATTTTATAATTGTAAGGGATTTGATTTGGGCCATTCTTGAATAGTCTAGTCATTTTCCATATTTTCTTCAATTTTAGTCTGAATTTATCAATAAAGAGTTCATGATCTGAGCCACAGTCAGCTCCAGGTCTTGTTTTTGCTGACTGTATAGAACTTCTCCATCTTTGACTTCATAGAATATAATCAACCTGATTTAGGTATTGAACATCTGGTGATGTCGATGTATAGAGTCATCTCTGGTGTTGTTGGAAGAGGCTGTTTACTATGAACAGTGAGTTCTCTTGCAAAACTCTGTTAGCCTTTGCCCTGCTTCATTCTGTACTCCTTGGCCAAACTTGCCTGTTACTCCAGATATCTCTTGACTTCCTACTTCTGCATTCCGGTGCCCTATGATGAAAAGGCCATCTTTTTTTTGGATGTCAGTTCTAGAAGGTCTTGTAAGTCTTCATAGAACCATTAACATTCAGCTTCTTCAGCATTACTGTTTGGGGCATAGACTTAGATTACCGTGATACTGAATGATTTGCCTTGGAAACAAACAGAGATCATCCTGTCATTTTTGAGATTGCACCCAAGTACTGCATTTTGGATTCTTTTGCTGACTATGAGGGCTATTCTGTTTTTTCTAAGGGTTTCTTGCCTACAATAGTAGATATAATGGTCATGTGAATTAAATCCACCCACTCCAGTCCATTTGTTGATGTTCACTCTTGCCATCTCCTGTTTGACCACTTCCAATTTACCTTAATTCATGGACCTAACATTTCAGATTCCAATGTAATATTGTTCTTTACAGCATTGAACTTTACCTCCATCACCAGTCACATCCATACCTGGGCATTGCTTTCACTTTGTCTCAGCCTCTTCATTCTTTCTGGAGTTATTTCTCCACTTTTCTCCAGTAGCATATTGGGCACTTACCGTCCTGGGAAATTCATCTTCCATTTTTGCCTGTTCATACTGTTCATAGGGCTCTCTCAAAGCAAGAATACTGAAGTGGTTTGCCATTCTCTTTTCCAGTGAACCACATTTTGTCAAAACTCTCCACCATGGCCCGTCCGTCTTGGGTGGCCCTACATGGCATGGCTTATAGTTTCATTGAGTTAGACAAGGCTGTGACCCATGTGATCAGTTTGATTAGTTTTCTAGGATTGTGGTTTTCATTCTGGCTGCCCTCTGAAGGATAAAGATAAGAGGCTTATGGAAGCTTCCTGATGGGAGAGACTGACTGTGGGGGAAACTGGGGGCCTTGCTCAGTAAATCTTTAAGCCACTTTTCTGTTAATGGGTGGGGCTGTGTTCCCTCCCTCTGTTCCCTCCACCTAGAGAGCAAACTATGGTGGAGATAATAAACATAATGGCGACCTCCTCCAAAAGGTCCGATGCATGCATTGCCACACTCAGTGCCCCAAACCCTGAAGCAGGCCACCACTGACACATGACTCTTCTGGAGACTCCTGGACACTCACAGGCAAGTTTGGGTCAGTCTCCTGTGGGGTTACTGCTCATTTCTCCTGGGTCCTTGTGCACATAAGGCTTCGTATGTGTCCTCCAACAGTCTGTTTCTGTAACAGTTCTGTAATAAAATCCCACTGGCCTCCAAAGTCAAATTCCCTGGGGGTTCTCAGTCCCTTGCCACATCCCCAGAATGGGGGATCGGTTGTGCATCCTATAAGTTTCTTAACAGTGTGAGAATTTATTTGGTATAATTGTTTATCAGTTTGTGGGACATCTGCTCGGTGGCTCAATCGTGGGGTTAATGGCGACCTCCTCCAAGAGGGCTTATGCCACAGGCTATGTGACCCAGACTTGCTGCACCCAGAGCCCCTGCCCTTGTGGGAGGCTACTGCTGACCTGTACCTCTGCAGGGGACACTTAAACACTCAAAGGCAGGTGGATTAATTAGATAAGCCTTAAGTTTTCTATTGCTCTGAAATTATGGTTCAGTAGTCCAAAGGAATATAAAACCATTAATATATCATAGTATTTCAAATTGAATATAATTACACAGTTGGAACTTCAAATATGGATGGGATATTTGGGAATATGCAGTTTCCCAACCCCCTATCTCTATCATTTTAGGGGGTAGTAACTTGAAGGCTCAGACTCCTCTTTTATGTTTTTTTTTGTTCCCCTCAAGATTCTAGGGGAAAATGACCACACTTTCCCTTTTTGCTTCACCTAGGACAAACTTCAAAGTATCCATAAAGCATCCATAAAACTTTCTATTGCTATTGTAAAAAGTATCAAAATCATATTGTCTTCAAAAAACACTATTTGCTATTTCAGAATTTGATAGGTCAGAAGTCTAAGCACAGAATGACTTGTCTTGTTTCTCCTTGTCTCACAGGCCAAAATCAAGGTATTGGCTAGCCTTGGTTCTTGTTTAGCAGATTAAGAGGAGAATTCCTTTCAATGCTTGTTCATGTAGCTGGCCAGATTAAATTCCATATAGTTTCCATTTCCTTGCCTGCTGTTGGTTGGACTTTGTTCTCAGCCTCTAGAGACCACCTACACTCTTTTGGCTCTTTCTCTATTGCTAAAGACAGTACCAGAAATGTGAGTTTTTATCATTCAAATTTCTCCAACCTCTCTTTATATCTTGTCTCTCCTTCTTCCCATTTCCTCCAAATCTCTCTGATGGACTCTTCTGCCTTCTTCTTTTAAAGACCTATTAGGACCACTCAAATAGATCAAGATAATCTCTTTTTTAGAAAGTAACTGATTAGTAACCTTAATTACATCTGCTTTCACAGAAGAACCTAAATTAGTGCTTAAATGGAAATATTTTTTCCTTTTGGCTTTTTTTTAAATTATAAAAGTATACATACATTCACAGGAGACTTGGAAGATACAGAACAAAATTACATATAGTTTCACTACATATTACAATTATTTTTAAAGTAAATAAATTAAGATTTTTAGTTTGAATTTCAATATCAAACTCTCAAAATTAATAGAATGAATATATAGAAAAATAGAGTGCAGTAGACCTGAAAAGCACTATGAACAAATTCAACATAATTAAGATTTATACAGTTTCACAAACAGTAGGATACAATTTCTATTCAAGTTCCCATAGACTATAAACTAGGAGACACTGGACCATATCTAAGGGCATCAAATAGGGTGCAACAATTTCATGGTCTATAGGTATTGAAATCATAGAGTCTGTTCTCTTTTCACTGTGGAATTATGTTAGAAATCAATATCAAAAGATATTTGGAAATAACCCACATATTTTCAAGTGCAATATAACATTTACCAAGAGAGATCTTTGACTTAGTCATGGAAAGCTTCAATAAAGTTAGAAAGTCTGAAAAAGCTCAGAGGGTGATTGCAGAGAAGAAAACATGTAAGTGAGATATTAATATCAAAATGAGAAATTATATAAAAATACTTTAAAAACCTGATATATTTGGAAACTAAACATCCACTTTTAAATGATGAATGTGTATCTAAGAAGCCATAATAATGAAAATTAGAAAATATTTTTAACAAAATCAAAATGAAAAGAAAATTTACCAGAATTTGTTGCATGCAGCTGAAGCTACTCAATGCAGCTAAATACGATGTGAAATCTTGAATAAGGCACAGAGACAAATAATGGATAATAACATAACATTTTGTAAAATTTGAACAAAATTTGCACTTTAGTTAATAATACCATATCACATGTCAATTTCATGTTGTTTTTTTTAACAACATAGTATTTCTTTATATTCTCAGAATTGGATAGAAGTTTCAAGCCTCATTTAAATTTATTTTTAAATCACTAAGATAAAACTTTCTAGACATCTAGCAATAATACTACCTGCTAAAATACATGGAGTTG
This sequence comes from Antilocapra americana, assembly GCA_007570785.1. Taxonomy (NCBI): domain Eukaryota; kingdom Metazoa; phylum Chordata; class Mammalia; order Artiodactyla; family Antilocapridae; genus Antilocapra; species Antilocapra americana. The sequence goes on along the minus strand of ML663487.1, from coordinate 2,194,445 downwards.
TATCAAAGTTTTAAGTGAGTATAAATGATAAATCCAGAATTATATTATAATAATACAAATATGTTGGATCAAAATGTCATAAATTTTTTAGCTAGGCAAAAATTTTTGATTTTTATAAAATATATTTATTAGATTATACATACTATATATATTTACACACACACAGACACATGTATGTGTGTGTGTGTGTGTGTGTGTGTGTGTGTGTGTGTGTGTACATGACAAGTCGCTTCAGTCGTGTCCAAATCTTTGCAACCGTATGGACTGTAGCCCACCAGGATCCACTGTCCTTTGTATTTTCCAGGCAAGAATACTGCAGTGGCTTGCCATGCCCTCCTCGAGGGTATCTTCCAAACCCAGGGATCGAATCTGTGTCTCCTGTGACTCCTGCATTGCTGGTGGATTCTTTACCACTGAGCCACCAGGGAAGCCAATGTGTGTGTATGTGTGTGTGTATGTGTGTGTGTTAGTTGCTCAGTCGTGTCTGACTCTTTGTGACCACATGGACAGTAGGCCACCAGGCTCCCCCATCCATGGGATTTTTCAGGCAAGAATATTGGAGTGGATTGCTATTTTCTTCTCATACACACACACACACACACACACACACACACACACACACACACACACAAAAGCTTTCCTACTATGCTTGATAAAGGCTTGAGAAAGAGCAGTGAAGAATGAGACAGAAAAATTGGAAAATGCAAGCTAAATGAAATGGGAGCACTGAATATGAAATAGGAAAAGTGTGTGAGGAGATAGCCCAAGGGAACGTAAGGGAAGAGATCACAACAGGGAATTGCCTTGGAGAGGAAAGCTGGACAGCCATGGAGGCAAGGTGATACTGCTGATTCATGTGCAGGGGCAGAATCTCTCTCTTTCTCCACACCGCTGACCAATAGAGAAATATTCCAGAGGATCGCCTTTTGAGTGCCTGATGCACTGAACAACAGGGAAGGACTCCAGCCAAGGGGGGCCCTTTGAGCACCTGCTACACCAAGAAAAGGCTCTAATAGTGCATTATCTCTTGTGCCCATGGCCACCAGCCTCCCTGCACACCCGGCACTGCAAGGATTCCCGTGATTCAAGCAACTGTGCCACCTTTATGCCTGGTCTTCACTGGGGCAGAGCTGCCAGAGGCTAGAAAAAACCCTAATAGCGCCATTTCTCCTTCACCTGTGACTGCTGGCATCCCCACACATATGACAGTGCCAAGGTCCCCATGATCAAAGCAGTTGTGCACCTCCACACATGACTTTCACTGGAGCACTCAAATTCTCCAGAGTAGCCTCAGAAGCAAACTCATGTGGATGATCCACATGCAGAGGTGGAGATAAAACCACAGTTGAACTCCAGAGGCAGAGTGGTTAAAGAAGAGGATCAAAAACCTATCCACAACTGTACATGCTGCAGATTAAATCCATACAACTAACTAGGTAGACTCCGTGTCTATGGAATATATAAAAGGACAATGATGGAGAAGGAAATGGCAACCCACTCCAGTGTTCTTGCCTGGAGAATCCCAGGGATGGGGGAGCCTAGTGGGTGGCCGTCTATGGGGTCGCACAGAGTCGGACACGACTGAGCTACTTAGCAGCAGAGACAGATCCAAATTAAAAGTGGAGTCAGAATTGGAAAAAAAAGGACAATGAGTGTTCACACAAAAGGAAAAGTCCTAGCTCTGGCAATTATGGATATTGGAGGCAAGAAGGACATT